>JABUQX010064472.1:15000-50000 GCA_015478945.1 Trachelipus rathkii | reverse complement strand
CACACCACAGCCAGCCAGCAAAACCCCAAAAGGCCGAACGCGCCCAACCAGACACACCCTCAGTAACCAAGGCCTCGCAAGATAGCGTGGCCGACCCAAAACCGGCATCCCGACGAAAAACAGCCCTTCCCCACCCCCACCTCACCCACACCACGAAGCGGCAAGGCGACTACTCACGGCCTGGCACCAATCACCGACCACACACCCACCCCACGCACAACCCAAAGCCGGCCAAACAACCCCAGCACCCCACACACGCCCAACCAACCAGAACCGAATTCCGAGCAAAACCACCACACACAACACCCCGCCCAAACCCAACCACACAGCCCCGACACCACCAACCAAGCAGCAACTCCAGCTCAACCGGCAGCAACAACAGGCAACAAACCCCTGAACCCGCTAAATCGAACACATAAGGATAATATAATAAATAATAGATAATATAATAATAATAATATATAATAACAATAATAGATAATAATTAATAATATAATCAATAAGAAATAATAGATATAACAAAGCTCAATCAAAACTATAAATAAACTTTATCACTCAAAATAGATCACGACCAGCATCACAGCCCTACACAAGCCCCCCACAACAACAAAAACGGAACCAAAAAAATACTCCAACAGACCTAAGACATAAATACAATGATCACCATATTATTAATATAATAATAAAGTACTGCATTTACAAGCGAAAATAAAACAAAAAGCCTCAAGTAAATACACAACAACGACAAAAAGAAGAAAAGGAAGAAATGAAGAAAAAAGAGAACAAGAAAGAAAAATAAAACAGAACAGACGAACTAACGAGCACTTTAAGACATAAGAAGAGAGCTGCAAGAAGAAGAAGTAGGACGAAGCAAGCTCCCGCGCGCCGACCAAACTACAAGCAGTAGACGGCACAAGCGCGACACACACAGCCAGCAGAAACGACGCCAACCCGGCCACCCACACGCAACACAAAACACGGAAAAAGACACCGCCGAACCCACCGAACGCAGCCAAAACACACACGGGCCCGAGACCAACCAACGACAAAGAAGAAGAAGAAGGAAGAAGAGAAGAAGAAAAAGAAGAGAGAAGAAGAAGAGAGAAGGAAGAGAAGGAGGAAGGAAGTAAGAAGAAGAGAGAGAGAAAGAAGAGAATTTTGAAGAAGAAGAAGAGAAGAAAGAAGAAGAAGAAGAGAAGAAGAAAGAAGAGAAGAAGAAGAAAGAAGAAGAAGAGAGAAGAAGAATGAAGAAAGAAAAGCTGAAGAAGGAAGAGAAGAAGAAGAAGAAGAAGAAGAAGAAGAAGAAGAAGAAGAAGAAGAAGAAGAAGAAGAAGAAGAAGAAGAAGAAGAAGAAGAAGAAGAAGAATAATAATAATAATAATAATAATAATAATAATAATAATAATAATAATAATAATAATAATAATAATATAATAATAATAATAAATAATAATAATAATAATAATAATATAATAATAATAATAATAATAATAATAATAATTTGAGTAATGAAACACGAGCTAATTAATTAAGACTTTGGCAACTCGGAGACAACAAGGGAACAACTTCTTCCTCAGTGGCTATTCATGTCTAATTTGCATGAGATGAAAAATTTAGTGAGTGTCAAGAGAGCTTAAGCAAGAAGGAAAACCGACAGACAAGCACAGAGGAGAGTAAAAAAATTTACGAACAAATTAAAAATGAAAATCATTATTTGACGTTATGAAATAATAATAAAATAATAATAATAAATAATAATAATAATAATAATAATAATAATAATAATAATAATAATAATAATAATAATAATAATAATAATAATAATAATAATAATATACATAATAATATATAATGAAAATAATATAATAATAATAATATTAAAATAATAATATCATAATTGTCGTTTATAAGTATAATAATATTACATAATAATGAATAATAATAATAATAATAATATAATAATAATAATACATAATAAATAATATAGATAATAATGAATATAATAATAATACATACATAATAATAATATTAATATAATAAGAATATAAAATAATAATATAATTCAATAATAGATAATAATAATAGATAAAATAATAATAATATAATAAAATAATAATAATAATGCAATCAATCTTTAATTAATAATAATAAATAATAATAATAATAATAATAATGCATAATGATAATGAGAAAAACGTATGATAATATAATAATAATAATAATAATACATAATACTAATAGATAATAATTAATATGAATAATTAATAATAATATAATAATACATAATAATAATAATAATAATAATAATAATAATAATAATAATAATAATAATAATAATAATAATAAAATTTCATAATCAAATTTCAAAAATAAACAAAAGAAAGAAAGAAATCGTGGTAATCACTATTTCAAAATAATCTCATTAAGAATTAATAGACATGGTCCTTATGTACTCTACTGGGACAGTTTTTAAGAAAAAACTTGTTTTTACTATTTTAATTAGAACTTTCAGTAGTCATTTGTCCTTGCATGCCGACCGTTGTTTTGTTAGCATGTCTTTGCTTGTCGACCATTGACTTGTTTAATATAAAGAAACAGTTTGACACTAACGAGCATTGCCCTTTTCTAAGAGGTATAATTCTCTAGTTAATTGCTACGTAGAATCATGAGCAGGGATCAAACCCTGTCCCTTTGTCTAAAGACTCAGTTGATCTACTGTTTTTGCCACGGTAATTGGCAAAATAGAAAGAGTTATTTAAAAAATGGGTGTTAAGGAAATCTATGAAATAAAAATGGGCGCCATTTTCTATTTTCTTCCTTTCCTTCTCTTTTTCTTTTTTCCCTTTTCTCTCTTTATCTTTCTTACTATCTTCAAATCTTTTTCTCAGATTTTTATCTCTCTGTCTTTCCTCTCTCTTTATTAAATCTTCTCTTTCTCTCAGTCTTTGTTTATTTATTTATTTTTTTATTTATTTATTTATTTATTTATTTATTTCATTCAATCATCCTTTCTTTCTTTACCTATTTATTAATTTATTTCTCACTCTTTCTTTCTTTTTTCTTACTTCCTTTAGTTCTCTCTCTCTCCTTTCATTTTGTTTCCCAATCATTCCATAAATATGTGGAACTGAAATAAACACAGATAAATATTTATATGAACACTGTTTACTTCAAAAGTAGAAATAAATTATTATAAAATCATTTAAACTAATACATAATAAATGTATACATGCTCAGAAATATCTCCACACATCAGTGTACATATAAACATGTATGATCGTAATATTTCTTTATCAAAAAGGTAAATGCACATGTATGTAATACCCACATAAAGTAAATATGTGAGCATATGAATACAAATTTATGTGTGAATATGAGGATCATATTACCAATATATTTTTGAGATAAAAAATTTTTTTTTTTTTTTTTTTTTTTTTTTTTTTTTTTTTTTTAATTTCAAGAGCTAGCGTTAATATTGTTGAACTCTGCTCTTTCAAAAAGTTTCTTTTCTATCCTCTTTATATAGTATACTATAATATATAATATAATATATATATATCTATATATATATATTATATATATAGTATATATATATATATATATATATACTATTATATATATTATATTATATATATATAGTTTATATATATATATACTATTATGATATAGTATGATTATAGATAATATATTAATATCTATATATATATTATATAATATATATATTATATATATATATATTATATATTATATTATAATATATAATATCATTATACTATGATATATTATTATATCATTATATAATATTACTAATATAGATATATACTATATATAATATCGTAGATATGATATATACTCATTTATATAATTATTATATATATATATATATATATAATATATATATATTATATATATATATATATTGTATATATATATTAATACTAGAATATATATAATCTATAATATATAATATATAATATATATATGTATAATATATATATATATATTATAATATATATAATTATATATATATATAATATATGTAACATATAATATATATTATATTATTATATACTATAATTATATATATATGATAATATATATATTATTATATATATATTATATATATGTTAATATATATATTTTATAATTAATATATATATTTTATATATATATATATATATATATAATTATATATATATCATATATATTATATAGTATATATATATAGATATATATAGTATAGATATGACTACATATTGAAAATATAGTAGTATAGTATATATATCATATAGAGAAAATTACACTATCCATATACAGTTAAGTGTTATTTATATATTGTTGCTATCTCTTTTTACACAACATATATATAACTATTATATATATAAGATACAATATATATAATATTTTATTACTATATATATATTATATATAATAGTTATAATAATATATTATTATATATATATATTATAGTATAATACTATAATATATATATAGTATATATATATTATATATATATATATATAATATATTCCATTGTCCTGCGTATGGATGCAGGGTGTGATGTTTGGTGGTGATAAGCATTTGCCAAATCGCCACTATTCACGAAAAAGAATTACCCTTCACTTGAAAGGCGTTTCAGCCTTTATATCTGGGAGAAGAAAATTTGTAAAATTTTCTTCATATGACTCGAATCCTTCGAGGAACACATCTTCCCCTCGATAAAAACTTTTTTATTTTGAAATTCTTTTTTTTATTTTATTTTTTATTTGAATATCACACATTTTCAAAGAACTGGAAGTTAAAATTTGTAGCGTCTCCAACGTCTCGGATTTCAAATGAAATTAATTAAATGTATAAAATTTTACACTTTACAATAAGAATTCTGTGGAGATTCAATTTCTTAAGAAGAAAGAAAGTATTTTAATTACCTTGATAGATGAAGAGGTATATTATATATGATACATATATCTACTATATATATTATATATATATATATATATAATAGTATTATATATATATATAATATAAATATATATATATATAACTTATATTATATATATATATATATATATATATATAGTATTATATAATAATAATATATACTAACTATAGATGTAAATATTGCATAATAATAGCAATTAGATAAGATGTAAAAGAAAGAATAAAGTGGGGAGGTAAAGAATTACTGCCTTTCTCGGATTCTACAACCGCATGTCGCGCGAGTGAATTACAATAATAGCCCGGTGCTTTACACTGAGCTATCCTCCAAACCCAAAAAAGTTGGATTCAAACAGTTATAAGCAAACCCGAGTTCCTGTCAAGGTGACCAATCACCAGGTGCTCCAGCCTGTCCCTAATCCCTCGTTCTTATTATTTTAGATGTTAAATATATGCATTAATTGCAATTAGATAAGATGTTAAAAAAGAACATATAATGGGAGAAGAAACAGAATTTAACTGCCTTCTCTGGGTTGGAGGATAGCTCAGTTGAGTATTGTTAATGTTGGTAGTTATATATATATGTATATATAGTTATATATATATAATATACTATATATATATATATATATATTATTATATTACTATATATTATTTATTTATATATATTATATTATTATGATTTATATATATATATATGTATATATATAGTGTATAATATATTAAATTTAATTAAATATTTATAAATAATTATATATAAGATATAATTATCATATATATATATATATATATAGTATATATATATAGTATATATATATATATATATTATTTATTATATATATACTTAATTATGTATATATTTATATGATATATAATTTATATATATATTATATATAATATATATATATATATATATATATATATACTAAATATATATTTATTTATACGTATATAATATATATATTATATAATTATATATAGATATACTATTATGTTATATATATATATATTACATATATTGTATACTATATATATATCACTATATACTAATATATATTATATATATTGATATATTTATATATATATAATATATACTATATTTACATATATATATACTATACTATATTATGTATATATATATATATAATATATATATATATATATATATATATATATATATTATATATATAAATTATTGAATTAGATTATATAATTATATATATATATATATAGATTATATATACTATAATATTAAAATAGTATATATAATATATAATCACTATATAATAATATACTATATATAGATATATATATATATATAAAAATATATATAATATATATATATAAATATATATTATATATAGATATTAATACTATATAATATATATATATAAATATTATATTATATATATATATATATAAAATTATGTTATATATGTTCAATAATATTAGATATTTAATATTATATTTTCTAAATTATTATCATTTAAACCTTCGATATGGAGAAGAACATTTTTTTTCCTACAACCTTTTCTTTTTTGTAACGAAATGCAATATACTATATATTATTTATATATAATATATATATACTAACTATTATCATATATATACTATATTATACTGATTATATATATATAATATATATATAATAATATATATGTTATATATATAAATATATATATAATATATATATATATAGTATTATATAATATTACTATATATATATATATATACAATTAATATATACTATATACTTAATATAATAGCTATATATAATATATAGTAATAGAATAATATATATAATACTTTATAATATTTACCTTACCCAAACTAAGATAATATACTAATAATATAAGATATATATACTATAATAATACTAATATATCAATATATATATATATATACTTATATAATAAATATATATATTATATGTATAGATATAAAGTAATATATATATAATAGATATATATTATAAGATGATATTATATATATATATAGTAATATTATATATATATTATAATAATATATATAATAACTATAAGTAATATTATGTATATATATATAACTAGTATATATATATATATTCGTCTAAATATACTATATATATATAATATACATAATATCAGCTAGTCATCATATCATACTAACTAGTAATATCATATCTATATATACTATATATAGTATATAAATATATAGATATACATATATACATATATAGCTATAATACATAATAATATATTATATATATACTATAAGTAGTGTATATATATATAGTATATATATACTATATATTAATATATATTATTACTATATGATAAAATATATATATAATATAGTATATATAAATATATATAGATATATATACTATATATATTATATATATAATTATATACTATATATAACTATATATATTATATATATATAATATATATAGAATATTATATAATAATATACAAAATATTTGAAAAAACCCTAATATATATAATATATATAATATATATATATATATATATCATATATACACATATATAAATATATAGAATAATATAATATATATATTAATATATATTATATAATTTAATATAAAGATAATATATATAGTATATATATATATATATATATATATATATATATATAAGATAATAATATATATATATATATATTATATATATAAATTATATATTAGATATATATTATATATATATACTATATATTATATACTATATATATATGTTACCGAATGTAAAATGAAATGTGTGAATCCTTATTTGCATCTGCTTATGTCATCTGCACTTTTGTGCGTGTATGATAGAGTTTGCGTTCTTTTGTATATTTTTAAGAGGGAAATGTGCAAAGTGTAAGCAAATGTGTGCTCACATTTATGTGTATAGGCTATTCCTCTTCAGTCATGTTATGTGATATTTTTATATCCACATAAGCGTTACACTGAGAACCTAGTGTAATGTTCAGCAGTGTCATTTTGCGTGTTGTAAAAATTCAAATAAAATGGTTTCGTAACAAAGACAAGAACGCTATTTTTAAGACTTCCCTTCTAAAGTCTTTCAAATTGACAATTTTAGTAAAGTTATTTCTCTTCAGTCTGACGTTATCCGCACGTTTTAATGGCAAAAGATCACAAAAATAACTTTTAAGACTTGAATTGCTAAAACTAAAGTGATTTAAAAATATAGATATGAAACACATTAAATGCCTAATTAGAAACGTCACCATTTCATGTTAATTATAACTAATTATATTATGTATATAGTATATATAGTATATATAATATTATATATAATATATATTAATATGATATATTATATTATATAAATATATATAATATATATATTTATAATATAATATTATATATTATATATCTTAAGTATATATATATATAAATAGTATATATATTATATATATATATTACTATATACTTATAATATATATATTTATATATATACTTAATATATATATTACTACTTATATATATATATATAATGTATATATAATATTTATATATATAATAGTTATATTAATATATATATATATATAATATTATATATTTATATAATTATATATATATTACTATGTAATATATATATTATATATTATATATATATATATCTAGAATATCAATATATATATATATATATATAATATATATATATATATATACTATATTATATATATATATATTATGAATTTTATATATTAAATATATAAATATATATATATATATATTATATATAATAATATATATAAATACTATATATAGTATATACTATATTAGTATATATAGTATATAATAATATAATTTTTTTCAATAAATATTGATAAATTATACTAACCAAATAAATTTCAAATGTGAATAAACAGGATTAAAAAATTTAAATAAAAAAGGCAATTTTTTAATAATATTGTACTTTCTTACGACTCTTACGTTTGGCAGCGCCCGAGACCAAGAAGTCTCGGCATATTTTCTGAAATGCAAAAAAGCTTACCAGAAACAAAAGAGAAAAAGTGCTACGGCAAAGTTGATTCATCGTAGGCTTACGGCGAAAATTTACGTGCATCGGTCGATCATACAGGCTATAGGTTGTGTTTTACCTGCACTGTCGATCAAATTATAGAGTTAGGATTTCGTTTTGCCTGCCCTCTAAGCTCAGGTTATGATATGCTTTGTTGTGGGTTAAATTGCTGATTTATGATATTTGGGAAGAAATTACACAAAATCTAAGCACTATTTTGCAAGTGTCATCGAAACAAATATTTTAGAGCAATTTTTCCTCTTTCGAATGGTGTATAATTTATCCGAAACAAAATACATTAATACTTCAACCCGTACTATTAAGATAATCGCAGATGCATAATAAGGTGAGGGTTGTTGTGTGTGTGCTATATCTTATATACTTATAATATATATATATATTATATACAGATATATATATATATATATATATATATATATATATATATACTATATATATATATAATATTATAATATTATATATATTATATATTATATGTTTGTGTGTGTATTTTTAAATGCGACCTTAAAGGGTTAAAAGCCTAATAAGCAACGCCACCGTCTTATTGTTCACTTAATGTTATTAATTCTTAAGATAGTATTAAGAAACCTGTAATAATTATGTACTCACGATAAGGTTATTATTATTGCGTTTAAGTTAAATAGAAGCATTAAAGTTCTAGATAAAGGCAACGGTCCACGTGATCTCATTATAGAATTTTATTTCGTAATTATAAGCTATATAAATAAATTAATATTAAATTACAATATAGAGGTTTCTTTTTTTTTTTTAAATAGAAGAACAAAAAATATAGGTATACAGAATAAGAAATTTAAAAGGGACAAAAGTATTATATTTTTTTTTAAAGATATGACATAAAAGAAAGGAAAATTTATACTGTCTCAGTGCTATTACTTAAGCTCATAAATTAACGTCACTTAACACAACGTCGCTTAAAAATATTTTGAATTATTAATGGATTTTAATAAGATGTAAACAAATTATTATTAATAAAAGCAAAATTAATTATTAGGCACCCATTTTATTTAATTGTATTACATATTATTGTGACAATATTTATTTTTTAAAATTATTAAATTATTATTATTATTATTATTATTATTATTATTATTATTATTATTATTATTATTATTATTATTATTATTATTATTATTATTATTATTATTATTATTATTATTATTATTATTATTATTATTATTATCATTAATATTATTATTATTATAATTTGCTATTATTATTTTACTACAAAGTTCTGTTCTTGCTTCCTTACTATTTACTTTATACACCAATGATTTGTTAAACTCACATGACTCTTTCACTCTCTCATTTGCTGATGACATATCCGTAGCATTTTCACAGAAAACAGTAGACACACTTATAAAAGATTATGACATGAATGGATTTGTAACAAAATTTTCATAATATAAATTTAACAATTGTCATACACTTCCTGATTTAGCAATTGAAAACTATCATACCAATAATTCAAAATATGAAGAAATTTCGTAAAATTCTAAAATAATTCAGGGTCAAACAACAGATCAAAATTAGCAATTTGAACAACGTATTAAACGCTGAAAGTTTGGAACATTGTACATAAGCGAAATTACGGTGAATTAACTAGTAAAATTCTGCTACAAATAACATTTCGTATTATATTTTTGGAAAAGAGAATAAATTACAGCACATGTTACATCCACATTTTACCTGCACCTCCCAGTTTTACGGGCTTCATCCGCACTTGCTATAAAAAAAACTTAAAATTATATGCGCAGTTCTGCAAAGACACCTATATAAAGTTCTGTCTCTATTAGAAAGAAGAGCGACAAAGGCTCGCGACAAAACGCCCCTGCTAGCTTCACGCTATATCCAACTTTTTCTTCTATTTTTCATTAAAAAACGATTTACATCTCACGGGCAAGCCCAATTCCAAGGATGAAGGAACTTCTCTAAGTAATTTCTACCTTGGATCCGGTCTAGGTATCGAATCCGGGCACTTGCCATACGACTCTCTCGCTCTACCGTTGAGATTTGAATGCATATAAATATGAGAAAAAACTTAAAAATAAATCCTCTTTTCTAACGCTAGAAAGAGCAAGAAAATCAGTTATTTATAAGTCCACATAAACTCCTTCAGGACTATTATTGAAAGGAATTGAAAGTTCGATCACAAAATTTATTTTACCACTAAACCTCAAGACAAATCTGTCTTACTAAAACTATTTTTATTATTATTATTATTATTATTATTATTATTATTATTATTATTATTATTATTATTATTATTATTATTATTATTATTATTATTATTATTATTATCTAGGGTTAATCTTATTAAACATTTATGAAAGTATTACGAAAATATTTTAATATTTGCTGATTATTTCATATGTATTATTATTATTATTATATAATATCATTGATTATTTATTATTATATTATTATTATTATTTTAAGATTATTATTGTATATTATTATTTATTAAGTATTATGTATTAATTATATTAAGTATCATATTATTATATTATGAGTATTTATTGACAAACATTAAATTAAATGTTATGGGACACAACAATAGTTATTACTTGATCGTGGATAGCTCACTATGTATTATTACAATGATTCTAAATTACCTCATTATTCCCTATTGTACAATTTAATACAATGAAGATGTAATGTATAGAAAGGAAGAGGCAATCTATATGTTGTTGACTCAAAATATTTTTGTCACATTTATGAACAATCTAGGGAAAGTATGTATTTTTTTAAGAGTTGTAGGAGGAAAGTAAACACTCTGTCGGCAATTTAGTAGCCCACACTTCAGAATAGCAAGAGAAATTGCATCCCTGATTTATTTTCATAATGAGCTTTATTTGCATATTGAGAAATTGTCAATACATATAAAGTTATATGTATATCCTCTGTTATTAAACGATTAAAATTTGTGACTGTTAGAAGCTTTCCTTTTCTGAATAAAGATTTTCTTATTATTATTATTTGATTATATATTTATTAATTATTATCTATTATTTTATTATTATTATTATTTATTATTATTATAATTATATATATTATATAATAATTATTAACTATTATTAATTATTCATTATTATTATTTTATTATATATTATTATTATTCTTATATTATTATTATTATTATTATTATTATTATTATTATGTATATTATTATCTATTATATTATTATTATTATATATTAATTATTGTATCTTCAGATATTTTATATTTTGGCTTGCAGTGTTATAGTTGCTTAATGTTAAGCACATTCTATTATAAGTGATTCAACTATGATTGTTGTTCGTATTATTATTATGATTATTATTATTTTATTATTATTATATTATTATTACTTGATTATTATTATTTATATATTATATTATATTGATTTATTATTATTATTATTTTATATATTATTATTATTATAAATATTAATTATTAATATTACATATTAATATTAATATTAATATTAAATTAATATTAATATTAATATTAATATTCAATATTAAAGATTAATATTAATATTAATAGATTAATATTAATATTATTATTAAATATTAATATTAATATTAAATATTATTATTAGATCTATTTTGATTATATGTCATTTTTTATTATTAATCCTTCTTGTGCTTGTTCTTATTGTCTTTAATTGTTATGTATTCTTATTCTGATTATGCCTGTTATTATTGTTATTATATTTAATTAATGCATTATTATATTATTATTATATAATTTAATTTATTATGTATGATTATTATTCATTTATCTCACTTTTCATTTTTATTGATTATCTATTATTATTGATTATTCATTCATTATTATTATTATTGCTTTTACTAGTATTATTATTATTATTATTATTATTTTATTAGTCTCTATTATGATTCTCATTATCTGTTATCCTTTCTGTTTTTTTGTTAGTCTCTTTAGATCCTTATTGTTAGTTTATGCTTTTTATCTTTTATTTATTATTATTATTCTTTTGTGTGTCACTGTTTCCTTCAGTATATAAAGTATATGTATCATTATTATTTTATTATTATTATGTATTATTTATTATATTATTAATTATTATTTTATTATTATTATCTATTTTATTATTATTATTAATCTATTAGCTGTTATAATTATTATTAAGTATATATTTATATATTTTTTATTTTTTTTTTATTTTTATTTCTTATTATTTGTCTTATTATTTTGTATTATTATTTTTGTTAGTTATTATTCGATTTATTCTTATCTGATTAAAAATTATTCATTTATCGCTATATATTTACATTATAATATTTTCTGATTTATTATGAATGATTATTTAGTTCCACCATATTAGCACACATTTGACAAGTTTATATTATATTATTATTATTATTATTATTATTAATTATTTTATGTATTATAATTGTTATGATTGATTATTCTTATTATTATTATTAATTATTATTATTATGATTATTGTTAATTATTATCATTATTATTAGTTTATGTATTATTATTGATTATTTATTAGTTACTGACTTACATTACTCATTATGACGACCTATTAATAGAAATAAGAGTCGACGCTGAGATCAATGGATACAATGTAGCTACACTCTCCATATTCCTTTTTCTCTCAGGGGAAAACTCATCACAACGCTTTTTTACATTTTAATATGCGTATACGCATCCTCTTATAATTATTATTATTATTATTATTATTATTATTGATTATTATTATTATTATATATTATTATAGTATTATATTATTATTATTATGATTTATTATTATTATTATTTTATTATTATTATTATTATTATTATGTTGATTATTATTTATGATTTTTATGATTATTATTATTTTTATATGATTATTTTATTATTATAATATTATTATATTATATATGATATATTATTATTATTATTATTATTATTATTATTATTAATAATCATACTGCACCACACCCGATGCAATATGGATTATTATATATATATTATTATATTCTTATTATTATATTATATTATTATTAATTATTATTAATTATTAATTATTATTATTACTCATTATTATTATGTATTATTAGTATTCATTATTTTGATTATTATTATTATTATTATTATATTATTATTATTATGTATTTATTATATTATTATTATTATTTATTATATTATTGTTATTATTATATTATTATGATTATATTATATTATATTATGATTATTATTATTTATTTATTTTTTATTAATTATTATTATTATTATTATTATTATTATTATTATATTATTATTATTATTATTATTATTATTCAATCTATTATGATTATTATTATTATATTTTATTATATATTATTATATGATATTATTATTATTATTATTATTATTAATTTATTATTAAAAATTTGATTTTCAAAATATTGCTATTTAGGTAACCATTTTATAATATTTTAGATCCGCAACACGCAAAAATATTTACCGGATATGTCACCCTGTTTCGGACGATTCATTTGAAATACTTTCTCTTCCATCCATAAGAACTCATTTGTGACTAAGATGAAAATTTTATTTATGTAATTACAGTCATAATTCGATGAATTATTAGATCTTAGGATAAAATCTTCATCCCAGATGCCTTTTTCAACCAAGGAAAGCTTTATAACACTTTATCAATATTCTAATTTTTAAATCTTTTTTTTCCATACTATTTTCGTGCTAACAAAGCCAAAACCTTTTCTAATACTTTTTTCATAGCATACTTTATTTGCCGATACACAACAGAATTATTTAAATGCCTTTATTGATTATATATTTTTTTCAGATCTTTGTAGTAGTATGCAAATCAATACTTTCATTTTTCTTTATCAATGTATTATTAACTCAAACAAAAGTAAAATAAAATTTATTATATATTTTATCGAATTATCCTAATCATATCTTTTTGGCATCAATGAAGAATTTAATATTATTTTGATAACTTTTAATATCATTTTAGTTTTAAAACAAAATAAAAAATTTTTTTAAATCTTTTCGAGTACTTTATTAATATGAGTAAAATTATGATTAAAACTTTTCATATCTTTTTGAAGCTTGTTTAATGTCTTATTCATACCTTTCATCATTAGGAATATTTATAATTTTTAGCATTTCAGAACGCTAATCGATAAATATTTTAGATGAAATAAATTGATGATTGCAAACTAATCAACTAATATAGCATAATAAAAAGATTGTTGGAGACTGTAGTTACTTACTTTCAATGATATTGAATACTATTTTTCACGAAAAAAATTAATAGCCAATTAATATGTAATAATATTATTAATGAATGAGTATAACAGTATAAGAAATAAATGAATATTAATAATAATAATTGAACAAAAAAAATAATATTAGGTGCATTTATTAATAATACATAATAATAATAATAATAGATAATTCAATAATAATAATAATAATAATAACATAATAATAATAAAATAATAATAATAATAATAATAATAATAAATAATAATAATAATAATAATATCAATATATAATAATAATAATAATAATAATAATAATATAAAGTTTTACTTTTAAGACTTTTCAAGTTCTCTAAATACTTTTCTTCTGATTTTCGATTGCGCCTTGCTCAGAAGGAGCCATAGCCTCCGTGAATGTTCGTATGAAAAACTCAGAAGAAAAAGAAGAAGAGAAGTTGGAGTTAAAGTTAAACTATATAAAATCCATAGTTACAATAGAGATTCTAAATTAATAATAATAATAATAATGTATTAATAACTATAATAATAGATATAATATAAAATAATAAATAATAATAATGAATAATCAATAAAAACTAATAATAATAATAAATAAAAAATATAAATTAAATAAATACATAATATAAAATTAAGAAATAAGTAATAAGAATTAAGTATAATAATAATAATAATAATGAATAATAATAATATATAATAAACGAACAATCTAATTAGATAAATAATAAAATATGTTTTTATATTTTACTTACATTCCCTAAATGATCTTTCTTCTGATATTTCCATTAATTTTGCACTTACTATTAATCTAGAGAATATTTACAAAGAAAGTAGGAGGCATATTTATGTTTATAGATCCTGACCGGCTTCGTCCGTAAACTTCGGACAATCTTCAGCAGTTTCGATTCTAACAATGAATGAATTATTTTAACACCAGATTTAAATAATTAAAATTACAAATTATATTTTTACATTTTAGATTTTAGCTGTATTTCATATGATAATATAATTAACTTAAGGACGATTACATTGAAACTTATTTTAGTCTGGTTTTAGATGTTTAATTGAAAAAAAGCCTCAACGCTATTTTCAGCTTTTTGGGCCTTCACATGAGAAGTGCTCAAAATATTTGAAGAGTGATTTTGGAAATATCAGGTACAGTTTGTCTTTGTTATTTTCGTGAATAAAATGTTCGCCGATATTTTTACGGGTTTAAAGCGCCTTCTCTATCTCCGTTTTTCTCGGCCATTTTACTTCACTTAAAGCTATATATGATAATATATATATAATATATAATATATATATATTTATATATATAATACTATATATACTATATATATATATATATCATATTATATATAATATATATATATATACTAATATATATATATAGATATTATATATATTATGTTTTAGTGGTATATTGTATAATATTACGTGATTGATATTATATATGGTAATAGTATAAAGGTGCACGAGCACTCACGGAGTCAATCGATAGCTCGCGCTTTGTATTTCAGTTGAGGGGGAACCTGCTCTTATGGTAATTTGTGTCCTGAGGATTTCCGGGAACTAGGGATCGAACCGGAGCTCGCTCTTCGCCATGCGACTCTGGTCAGGCTTCTACCGATTAGAGCGAACGCGGTAGCGTGGAACCTGCTGCGCACTGCCGCTTATAGATCAAAAAAATTACAATTTTATTTATTTGTATTTATATATTTTATTCTTATTTAATTTATTTATTGTATTTCTTGCAGCTCACTTTACAAATAACAAACAGTATAAGTCAAATTCTAATGTTTATATGACATTTTTGTCTTTGAAGATTTACAACCGTCTTTAACTGATTATATGTACTGTATATGCTTTTGCATTTCTTATGTGTTTGTGTTGTCGCCTTTGGCAGTTTGGTAAACACCCGTTTATATAATCAGTTATTTTGTTCGTTGCCACTGTCCATAGTGTGATACTACTATTCAGCCCAGTGTGTTATACAGTTGAAGATATGAATACTGTCGAATTACTATATTTAATATATAGGGAGTTAGTTATGCTTAAGTTAGCTTAGTTATTTATGCGTCGTGTGTCTATTTAGTACTTGATAGAGAGTATTATATAGTATTTGCGGTAGTGTACATACCGTACGATACTTATAATATATTATAGTTAATTTATATATTATATATGTTATATATAATATGTTCTTTATATTTGTGCGTAGATGTTATATGATTATATGGGTTATTACTAATTATACGATACATATAATATATAAACCGATATATACGATAACTATAGTAACCGAGAGAATATTGACTAGATAGTTGTAATATATATTTATATTACATAGTATATATATATAAATTATATATTATGATGTGATATGTATATAATATATATTATTATATATTACTTATAACTATATTATATATATAAGTGATGATGTCTATAACTATAATTTCTTATAAAGTATTAGTATATAATTCTGATATATTCTTAGTAGTTGTATATCTATTTATGTATTACAGTATTATCTAGGTGGTTTAGTTTCAATACTATAAGCATATCATATAAGTATAGTATATATTTTATTTATCAGTATTTACTATTACGTTATAGGTATATAATAAATTATAGTATTTAGTATTGATAGAGTATATAGCCTATATATATATAATAATAAATATATATTTTTTTTTATTAGACATACAGAAATGGCAGCATAGTTAAATATTTTGTCACACTTTTATTTTGACTTTTGGGCCTATTATTATTTATAACATGAAACCATTGCCAATAATATCTATTAAAACCTAAATTATCCTGAATCACCCCCTTAAAGCTTTTAAAAAAATATGGTATATTTCATTTGAAGGGCCGGGGAGGAGGGCACTGCCCAGGTTTAGGGTCACTGACTAATAGTCCATTGTGAAAATTTTTAATTTTGGTCTTGATATTTAGTTTATTCAATAACTGATAAATTAATTAAGATTCACAACATAATCTAATAAGTAATTTATTAACTAATTATTTTAAAGTGAAATAAATTTTTAATGCTGCAAGTGATATTACTTTTTTTAATAATAATTTAAAGTGGAGTTTGTAAAACAAAGTGGAAGTATTTTGGTATTTCACCTTTTGGCCTTAC
Source organism: Trachelipus rathkii (assembly GCA_015478945.1). NCBI lineage: Eukaryota > Metazoa > Arthropoda > Malacostraca > Isopoda > Trachelipodidae > Trachelipus > Trachelipus rathkii. The sequence goes on along the minus strand of JABUQX010064472.1, from coordinate 31,614 downwards.
AGCAGCTCTGATTATGAAAACGAGACCTTCCCTTTTCTTCATCAATTAATTAACAGAAAACAGAAGAAGTTCTTTCTCAAATGGCAAATTCATGGAAATTTTTCTTTTCTCAACTGTTTTCTTGCAAAAATCGTTTCATATATAATACATTTAATAATAGATTATAATACAGATAATAATAATAATAATAATAATAATAATATAATAAATAAATAATAATAATAATAATAATAATAAATAATAATAATTAATAGTGTTGTAAAAAATAGTAAAGTAGCTAAATTAAGAATGCACAATTGTTAGTATATAATGAATAATGATAACAAAATAATAATAATAATACATGATATAATAATAGATAATAATAACTAATATAATTAATAATAATGAATAAGTAATAATGAATACATAAATAATGAATAATAATAATAATAATAATAATATAATAATAATAATCATAATAATAATAGTGTAAATAATAATAATATTATTAACAGTAATAGTAATAATAATAATATAATATAATAATAAATACTAATAATAATAATAAAATAAATAATTAATAATTAATAATAATAATAATAATAGATAATTAATAATAATTAATAATAATAATTAATAATAATTTATAATATTAATTATTTAATTAATTAATTAATTAAGAGTGAAAATCAAGAATAATAAGAAATTAATAAACAATGACTAACTAAAAAATATTTGATTAATAAAAAGAAAGATATTAAATCAATAAATATAATAATAATAATACAATAATAATAAATAATAAATTAATAATAATAAAATATATAATATTCATAATAAAAAAGGTGATTGTAGTTGGCAGAAATAATAATGAATAATAACATATTTCAATAATTATAAATAATAATGATAGTAATAATAATAATAATAAAATAATTATTAAACAACTGCAATATAATAATGATAATATGATAATAGTAACAATACTCAATAATATTAAATAATAATAATTCATAGACTAATGAATGGTATAATAAAATATGCATTAACATAAAATGGTAATGGTAAACTTATAATTAATGTAAGAATTAAATAATAAAAAATACATAGATACAAAAAAAACAAAAATTATATAGAATATAAATAAGAAAAAAAATAAAAAGTATAATATTATTAATTGAATAAATTAATAGAACAGAATTGTTCCAATAATTAACTAAATTAATGGTCACTTTCCAAAAATCATAATCATAATAAGTACATAATAAGTACGTATATAATTGAATAATAATAATAATAATAATAATAATTAATATGATAACGAATAAATGATAAAATAAAATCCACATACCATCGCCACCTACATACACTAACTGAATAAGTAAAAATTGAGACAGAAAAGTAATAATAATGAATCAAATATAAATAATAATAAATAAATAAGTAGAATTAACTAATAATAATAATAATAATAATAATAATAATAATAATAATAATAATCAAAATAATTATAATAATAATAATAGATAATAATACGCTATAATAATAATAATAAATATAAATAATAATATAATAATTTAATTAATGAATAATAATGATAATACATAATAGATAAATATATTAATAAATAGGTATAATAACAATAGATATAATAATAATAATAGATTAATAATAATAATAATAATAATAATAAATAATAATAAGATAATAATAACTAACTAATAATATAATCAAAATAATAACTAATAATAATAATTAATAATAATAATAATAATAATAATAATAATAATTACAATAATAATGCAATAATAATAATAATAATAACAATGAAGTTGCTATCACTGATAATGGAGACCACAATATAGTATACTTAATTAAAGAGTGAAAACTAATATAGTTTAAATCATAACTAAACGTATCCCCAATTGTCTCGTAATTACAGATTGCAAAAGTTTTTGAATAAGGTTCAATATCTTGAACATCTCAAGCTCCAACTAAGCTTCAAAAATGGCTTTAAAAACTTTTCTAAATCTTAACATTATATCGTAACTTTCCCTCCACCTTGTATCGAACATTCCCTCTTTGATTTGTTCATTTAATCTCTGGGAAATTTTTTTTTTATTAAAATACATTTTTTGAAGCGCCTTGATGACATAAATGAGGACCAGTTGTTTTTGCAAGGTATTTCTAATGTTTTGTACTACTATATTTGAATATGAACAAAATATACATACAATCCCACTTTATATTTCGACATTTTGAACACCTCTAAAATATTACTTCCTTTGTTGCTGCACATCATCGTAGTTGTCCAATCAGAAAGTCACTCTTTATTTGAACACTTTAGTATTGCTCCCGATAAAGATTCTCTATTTGTGCTTTCAACAGACACTAAAAATAACAAATTATCACCAATCGTAAATAGGTTTTCCTCATTTATATTAATAGATGATCTTCCTTTCCTTTCATTGTTATTTTTAAAATTCTTATAAATTAAAATTTAAATAAAGAGAGCCAAGTCAGCAAAAAAATTCGATAGACCCCTAAACCGCTCTGACTACGGCCTTGCATATATACAGTAAAATATACTATATATATTATATTATAATATATATCATAAAATTTAATATATAATTATATAAAGCGACCATATAGATTATATATAAGTTGATATTTAAAGTATAATTAAGAGATACATACTGGACAAAGAACCAGAAGCATGATTTGTAGAGGCCGAGCCACTGCTCTTCTTTTGACATTTTTGTGCAACGACCACTATTTTTTCCTATATCAACGATATTTTTGTTTTTAATATATTTGCAAACTTGATTATTTGTCATATACTAATATAATATATATAAAAGTACTACTATATATATATCATAAACTGGCAATTTTAACAATTCACAAACCTCTTTATTTATATTAAAATATTAATGTAATTTTTAATGTTTCTACCATCGTATTTAATTTTCAAAATCTATTTTTGCACTGTTTGTCTATTATTTCATTTCTGTACTAAAATAAATAGCTCATATCGCATCTCTATGACCAGAATTGTCATGAATAAATTTTTGACATAACTGCAAATTTGTCTGTAACCGACTTTGAGTCTCTCTCAATGTTTTGTTATAAAAAATAAACAGATTATAAATAAGTTGTTTAATATGAATGACCAACAAAGTGCACTTGAAAATGCAAGTCTCATATTTGTAACTATACTAATTTTTTTAAAAAAATAAGCCTGCTTTTTAGAAGTCAATATTTTTGTACGATTCTGAAAAAAAATATTTCAAAAAAATTAAATATCCTCTTTTGAAGAATAAAATAAATATAAAAAACTTTAAAAACAATCTACCCATTTTTGACCTAACTGATTTTTTTTTAAATTTTCACGGTTCTCTGTTTTTCTTACCTCAGTTATCTTTCATTGTCACTCATCATTTTTATTTTATTTTCTATTATTCTTGTTGGCAATTCTGCCAAAATTCTTATGTTGTGATTATTCCTTTAAGAATGTGGAAATTACAACACATTAAAAAAATAATTGGAATGTAGTGGAAGTGTGAGGTTATAACATGAAGAGTGAAGTATTAAATATGGTGTTGCTGAGCAAAATAAAGACTTTTTTGTTGTTTTTGGAAGTAGTCAGATGATGTTCATTCTTAAAACATTAAGAAACATTATAAAAGTAATCATAAAAATTCGTTTAGAAAAGAATTAAATTATTAAGAGAAGTAAAAAAAAGAAAAAGGAACAGCAATGTACTAAATTTAAAAAAAATGTTTAAACCAACAACAATATTTCAGAAGCTAGTTTTCAGTTAATATTTTCTATTGTTTAATGCGGGAATTTTTTTTTTTCTAATAGCAATTATTTAAAAGAAGCTTTTATAAACTGCTTGTTAAATTTTCCAGTATTTTACACAAAGAAGCGGTGTGTGCACAGCATCTTAAACTCGCTAGAAAATGTTATTTTTATGTCCTTTATAACTATTAACAAACATCAATTCACTAACCTAATGGATGAGGGTCGATACTCCATTTTTGGGGCTAGACATGTTACAATGTCAGATGGTAAAGCTGTAGTTAGGTAATATAGCGATTTGTTAGAAGAAGAAAAAAAGGCTTCTCTTAAGTGAAAAAGAACATGGATATCCAAAACTCACCGACATGAATTAGTGTGCACAATTTTTTTTTAAGTAACCTGAACGTGCTGTCCCGTCAATGTTTGGGCATATAAAAGCTTTCAAAAAACAAACTAGAAATTTTATCAAACAAGCAGAAAAAAAAGACCAAGGGGCAGAGGGCAAACGCTAAAGTACAAGTTTTGAGAATCACAGGAGATATATCATCAAAACTGTATGTTTTCTTGATTCTTGATATTGAGCTCAAAGAAAACAGAAACAAAATCTTTGGAAGAAATCAACGTCACCTTACAGTTCATCAAATTCTCTCAATTCTATTCAGTTTGAAGACCTTATTTTATCAAAGAGTTACATTTGCTTGCCATTAGTAACTTGGAAATGGAATCAGTTGACTTCCAAGAAAGGGCACTAATTATTGGCAACTTTGGAGTTGTTGGTTATGTAGGGATAAAAAACAAAATTTATTGACTTTAATCTGAAGATGAAAGAAAAGGAAGTTGTGAAATCATAAGGAAAGAAAGAAATCTTAAAAAGCAAGAAGGAAACCTCATTCTTGCATTGCGGAACTCATTAAGAAAACTATTGCCATTAACTAAACAGTTCCTTTAGCTAATACTGGCAATATCAGGGTTTCTCTTATTCAAGTGAACAGTTGTTTTCATCTATGAATTTCATAAATCAACCACCTGGAATCTCCTTGGTATGAATACGAGTGCTGTATGTGAAATTAAAGAATACGGAAGTATAAATCTCAAACTAAAACAATAGCAGCTAATTTACAGAACAAGCTTCCCTGTGCACATCGATGTCTAGTCCTAACCTTAAAATCTTTAAAAAAATTTATCCATTCGTTTATATTATATATATATTATTAATATATAATATATATTAATATTATCATATATATATAATATTTCTTATATATATATATATATATATATATATCTATAAATAATATATATATATATATATATATATATATATATTCATTCAAAAGTAGCATAAACTACCCATCAAAAAAAAAGGTTCACCAGCCTTGGTCTATATAAAGAACAACATAAAGTACATAGTAGATGAATTAGTAATTAACAAAATGTTAAAAGTATTTAAAAAAATTGTTGACATAATAACAATAATTATAATCAATGCCAATGAATATCGATGTTGCAGCAGATTCCTATGCCTCTCATGGCTAAATTTTATCAAGAGATGAAAAAAAAAGAAAAAAAAAATGGTTCCAACCTGAAGTTCAGCGAATTCTCCTGGATATGTGTCCATCCAATTCCAAACTGCTTTCTCCAGTGAATTTATTAATATAATTTGTGCATTTTTTCGTAAACACCTAAATTTGCCGAAAGTTTCTGAAAAAAAAAAAAAAAAAAAAAAAAAAAAAAGATAAACATTTTGATAATCATCCCTAGAAAAATTTAACCAAAATTAATAACTTGAAGATTACACACAGTATAAAGTTATTAACAAATCATAAGAAGCAAATAATTTACAATGGTCATAAAACATAACTAAAATAAATTTAAAAAATGGGTGGGGTGGAGGTAAACCCCACACCCTCGATCAAAAATGGTGGGTGGAGGTAAACCCCACACCCTTCGATCGAAAAAATGGGGGGTGGAGTAAGGTACAGTTTGGAAGTTTTTACCGTTTCTGCCGTTGATGAAAAGTTTAAATCAGCAACATTGAAACTCAGTGATAAGAATTCACTTCTTTTTGAAGGAATTCCATTTTTATACATACCATTAAAAACACCATTACCATCATTTGTGATGAGAGGGATTTTATCGTTTAATCTTTAATGAAGGAACTTGTTCCATTTTTGTTGATAAGGTTCTAGGTAAGTCACAGTAAAGAAAAATTGATTTTAGTAATCATATTATAATGTATATATTATATATATATATATATTTGTATATAATCATATATACATTTTTCATAGCTATGAATAATGTTCATATTGAAAATAATATATATATATATATATATATATAATATATATATATATAAATATATATATTATATATAATATATATATATAAATATATATATTATATAATTAATATATATATATATATATATATATATATTATATTATAGATATATATATAATATATATAATATATTAATATATTATATATATATATATATAATTATATATATATATATAACTATTATATTATTTAGATATATTATATACATACCATTTAATATTAATATGATATATATGTACTATATTAATGTATTCTATATTTTCTATTTCAATGTATTATATATATATATATACTAGTATAGAAGTCGGTGTATATATATATAGTGTAAATGTATATTAGCTATGTATAGAATAAAATATATATTATATATATATATATAGTATATATATATAATATATATATGATATATAATATATAATTTTGAATATTATATATATATATATATAGTATATATATATATAATTAATAATTTTCTAGCCACCGAACCTCTATCCCATGAATTGGTTGGTTCATTATCAACTGCAGTAAGTTCTTGGTCATGGGAAATTGAAATACATGTATTTCCTAACCCAGTGGATTAGAATATGATGCAGATTATGTAGGCTTGATAGCAAGCAATGCTTCAGCTCAACACATTTGGAAATTCTAGTCACTGTGGATATGGTTTCAAATTCAACTGGGTAGACCTTCTTTGCTAGAAGCATATGAGAGTGTGTGATTTTGTATGTTATAATGGAATGTTATATGTGATGGCTATGTTTTTAGTGATGTGTGGGTATTGAGATTAGTGTAATTCACTATGCCATAAACTGTAATCAAATAATACGAAAATCTCCAGCCAGATGGTATTTTTCTGTGGACATTTCAGTAGATGGACTAAGAATTCGAGTAAATATATGAAAAAGTAGTGAATTAACTCCAAATATGTCGGCTGGCATTGAGTAACTGACGTTCTGAGAACTAAGGGTTCAGAAGACTGGGACAGTTAATGATCCAAATCCATTAGGGAGAATGAAATGTAGCAGTTAATGTTTGTGATCAACATCCAGTGAACCAAATTCACTCTAAACTGTTGAAAAAGAGTCACTACTGTAGAATTTGCGGTAGTGAGGCGTTGTTTAGATGATAGCAGTTGCATGTGACAGAGCAGTTGATTGATACGTCTATTAACAATACAATTTTTATTATTCTCTCTTCTCTCGAACAGATCACAAATTCTTGCAGTAGGATCGTGTCTAGAACAGGACACGAACACCAAAATTCCTTCAGAAGTCACAATAACTGCTAAATAATACAAAAATATACAAAAACAGGAACGTACTTTTGTGTATGTGGCGAGGGTAAAGAAATCAAAGTGGCTGTAGCAAGTGTTGCCAGCCACGCCGATGCATGAGTTTCAAAACTGGAGATATTTTGCAACCCTTGTTGCCACAATATCATTAAAAAAAATTGCTTACCAAAAACCAACTTCAAAATTACGCTCAAACAAAAATAGAAAACTAATCTTAAATTCATTAAGCTGTAGTTCGAATTTGTACTCCAAATATATGTAATGTGTATGAATGTTAAATCATGAGGGTTAGAAGGGATATGGATCCATATGTTGTTTTATGCAAGATTAGGTTGTGGGGGTTGGATGGAGAGGAAAAGTGTAGAAGTAAGTGGCGAAGAGTTAAGTTGAATGGAAGAGGCCAAAAGGTGTGATGCTTTAAACATCTTCAAAGGTTTATCACGACTTCAGTGGAATGTGAAGAAAGCTGGAAGCAAATGAAGGAAGCATTTGTTAATAGTGCAAGAGAAGTATGTGGATGAACTAAAGTAGGAAGTAATAATGTTAACATTGAGTGTTGGAATGAAGAGGTGATGTAAGCGGTTAAAAGTAAAAAAGAAGCGTGGTTGAATGTACTAAAAGCCAATAATGAAATCTCAAAAGAAAGAATTTGGATTTTATTAAGAGAAAAAGAAAGGACAAAAGATGCCATTTTACGGAGGAGAAAATTGAGGTTAACATGAAACAGTTGCAGTGGATGAAGGGGACTTACAAGAGAATAGGAAACTCTTCTGGAGGGAAGCACGAAAGGTTAAGAATGAGAAAAAGGGGTAATTAAATCTACCAAACTATACAATGTATTTTTATATTTACAGGAAAGGGAGTGACGACATATTTGAACAAGGATTTCCTTTTTTATTTTGTAAATAGTGATAGACTCTTTATAACAGGACTCTAGTAGGATTAATTTTTTTATTATTTATTTATTATTTCTTATGATTTATACATTTTAAAACGTTTTTTTATTCTTAAAATAAATTAAAGTAGAAATGTTTTTTTACTGTTAACTCAGCGACGCAGAGTCCAGTGTTCGAATCCCGCTGATGGAGAGTAAAAATCTCCTTTGACTCAATCAATGACAAATTAATATTACTTAAACATTATAACTTTGCGGCGGTGTCGTGACCTTTGTTTACATATTTTAACTAGATATTATAGTATTAATTTTATCATACAGTTTAAAGTGAAGATGGGCCCACCTTTGTTATATTCTCACGTGTAAAATGAAGCGAAAGGTATAAAATAAAAATAATAAAAAAAGGATATTATTGTAATTGTTCAATCTATTCACAGCAAAATTCAATTTCTCCCTCACCTCAGGCAAATTTTCTTTTAGGCGAGTTGATTTCGCTTCGTACAATAATTTTATCAAGGGGCCATCTTCCAGGGAATTGCATGCATTGCTTTTGTACTGATGAATAAATTGTGAGAAGAGAGTGGAGAGAACACTATGAAAATCTACATATAACATTGGCAGTATGAAGAGGTAGGTGAATGTGGGTGACTATGAGTGGTGCAAAGAAGAAGAGGTTTATTGTTGATGAGATAATTAAGTAGTCTGATGACAAAGTTGAAGAATGAAAATTTGCAGGTAATAGATAGCATTGCTGGTGAAATGATCAGAACGGGGTGAGATGGTGAACTGAAATGGATTGGAGTTGTATAAACAAATGCGTTTTATGAGAGGGTACATCCGAATAATATTGGAGCCAGGAAGCAGTAAATCATTGACTCATGTAAAAAGGGTAGGGGAAAGGGAACGGTAGAACATTCATAGAAAAATTAGTTTATTGGAGTGTTATAAGAAACCATATGCTGGTGTATTTGGTTATGAAAAAGTATGTTCTGGGAACTGAGGAAACGATTGTGAGAACAAGGTTATATTTAGAAGTGGTAGGATGTGTGGATTCAAAAATTGTCTTACATTAAAATAAATATGAGAAAATGAGACAAATAAATATGTACTTAGGTTTTATGGCTTTAAGCAGCGCATGAAGGAATAATTAGGAAGCGCTGTATGAGGTCTTAGTGATAAATGTGATTGGTGGCAAGCTTCTGAATGAAATCAAATGTTTTACGATAGTGAAGCGTGTGTAAAGATATAAATGGATCTGAAGTGCATGGCTTTAAAACATCTATATGGAGTTTGGCATAGATAATGTTTATGATTATGTTATATTAAAATGGAAAGGAGAGGTAGATTGTGTTGCAGAGAAGGAGCTGTTGGAGAATGGGAAGGAGTAGAGACTGCTCCTCTTCTTGTTGCCAGATGATCTTGGACTTTGAGTGGCGATCTTGAAGAGAGTTTGAGAGTTTGAGAGAGAGGTTTGCCAGAGTGTGTAAAAGAGGGGTTTGAAAATAAATTAGATAAGAGTAAAAGTTAATGGTAGTGAGTGAGGAGTCTGCCTGTGTGAAGTTATGTTAGATTGTGAGAACTGAACAAGCTGTATCTGAAAATATTTACGGATATATGTTGGAGTGGAAAAGAACAGATAATTGCAGAATCGAGTAGCGAAAGTCGGTGAATGGTAGGAAGGTGGTTGCTGGCAATTAAATCCTTAAGTTGAAATGTAAAAAGACTAACCCGGAGCTTGCGCTGGGGTTTTAAATTGAGGGTATGTTGCTTACCGTGGTAAATGTACATATGTAGCTTGGTATGAATAAAGAAGTATAGATCTAAATAAAAAATGTGTTCAGAAGAACATCTTAAAAGATGTTTAGATGTGTGAGTTAGGGTGATGAAAAAACGTTTTTTTAAATTGTTTTTTTTTTTGAGAAAAAACAACGTTTTTTTTTAAAACAAATGTTTTTTTTGTTTTTAAAATAAATGTATTATGTATATAAAAAGATTATTTAAATTATTACAGTAGTACAATACTTGGTTAGTAAATATTGACATATTAATACAATATTTAATATATACAGATGTTATATATATATATATATATATATATATATCATATATATATATATATATTAGATATTATATATATAATAATATTTATAATATATATATTATATATATTATGACCAAAAAGGAATGAATATAAAGATGATTGTCGGGGTGTCAGGAGAAAATGAGAATGTAGGATGTGATTGATTTCAGTGAGGGGAGAGGTATGTGTTAGAGTAATACTTTCTTTAAACCAAGCAGTATCCATAAGTATACTAGAGTTGGTATGGGTAGAGATGGTATCGAAAGTGGCAACGAGGGATTGGAACTTTGTGTGCTGAGAAGGAGATAGTTAAGTATGTATCTGATGTTAAATCATTGGGGATTTAGAATGGGTTATCGGGATCATTATTTGTTTCTTGTAAATTTAATTAGGGACTTGGATGGAGAGGAAGTATACGAAGGAAGTGGGTAAAATTAAGAGCGAGAAGTTTAGTGAACAACGTAAATTTAAGTAAAGATGTAAGAATGCTAAAAGATACATACGTAGGAATGTGAACAAGTTGAAACTGAGAAAATCTGGAAGCGAAAGAGATTGTAAAGCAATTGTAGCAGTTCAAAAGAATATGTGGTTGTGCTTAAAGTAGGAAGTAAAATGATAACAGTGAGTGGTGGAAATGAAGAGGTGATGCAACGGATTAAAAGTAAAAAAAAAGAAGGATGATTGATGTAAGAAAAGCAAAAGGATGAAGTTTCCAAAAGAAAGAATGTTGGAATTATATAAGGAGAAAAAGGAATACTACTAAAAGATGCATACGTAAAGAGAAAAGAGAGGTAAATAATGAAACCAGTTGGAAGAAGATGAATGGTGATATACAACTGGAATAGATGCTCTTCTGAAGAAGCGCGAAAGGTTAAGAATTAGAAAAAGGATTAATAGATTAATGATATAGCGGATGGTGTTTTCGTAATCGATGAAATGGTATGGTGAGTGGAGCGTGTGAAGAACAACTTTGAAAATCTGGGATAATATTGCAGTAATGATGAGGTGATAATGACTATGGGTTTGATGGTAAAGAAGGAATAGTATTTGGGGATGAGGTTTATTGAAAGAGAGGAGGAAATTGGAAGAGTTGAGAAAGTTGAAAAGAATGGTAAATCTGCAGGTTAAAGATGAAATACTGGTGAAATGATCAGAACGGAGGCAAGATGGTTATGATTGGATCTTAGAGCTTGTTGTACTAAAGCGGTTTATGGATTTATAGTTTCGAGGATCTGGAAAGAGCAGTATTGAGTAAACAGTTTATATAAAGGGTTAAGGGAAGATTAAAGGAACTGTAGAAATTATAGGTATTTAGTTTATTGAGTGTTGCTTAGGAAGATATATGCTGGTGTCTTGGTCGAAAGAGTGCGCAGATGACTGAAGGACTGAATTGGTGAAGAACAAGTGTTCGTTTAGGATGTATAGTAGAGGATGTGTGACAATCTTACATTGAACGAAATGATAGGAAAATTAGGAGGAGAATAAATGTATTTAGGTTTTATGATTTCAAACAGGGGTATGATAGGGTTATTAGGGAAGCTCTATGCAAGTGTTAGTGATATATAGTGTTTCGTGATTGGCTTCTGAATGGAATTCAAAGTGCCTGATATGATATAGTGAGGCCATGGTAACGACATAATAGATGTTCAAAAGTGATGCGTTAGTATAATAGCGGAGTGAGGCAGGCTTGTGTTATGTCTCCTTGGTTCATATTTATATATGTATGGGTTATGAAAAGAATTGAAGTGGGCGTGACAGGAATGGTGTTAGAATGAATGGAGATGAGTGGAGTGTGCCCTACCAATATATGCGGATGATTTCGTTTTGTGGCGAATCTGAAGAATTTGAGAGAATTGGTAGAGAGATTTGGCAGGTGTGTGAAAGGAGGGGTTGAAAGTTAACGTAGATAAATAAGAGTAAAGTTATGGTTGTGACTTGTGATGAGGACAGTCCTCAGTTGTGAATTCATGTTAATGGTTAGCAGCGGAACAGGTTTGAGTTATAAATATTTAGGGTATATGTTGTGATTAAATTAAAGGCTATACAGAGTGTAATAGAAAGTTTGTGAATGCCAGGAAGGGGCTGGTGCAATAATATCGTTGGTGAATCAAAGGGACTAAGTCTTAAGTGCGCTAGAGGTCTTACATGAGGTTTATGATGGTTACCTGTGTTATCTGTAATAGTGAAGACTATGGTCTGAATAAAGTATAGATCTAAAAGTTCAATGTGGTTTTCAGATGGACAATCTAGGGCATGTAGGTTTGAGAAGATTGAGTAAAAGAGGAATTGAACATATTAAGCTGTTGTGTGTGAAGAAAGGGCGGTAAACGAAGAATAAATGAATAGTATGTTTGAGATGCGTTTGGTTCATGTGGAAGGGGGGGGGATGACATTGATAGTCGGTTTAAGCAGTATTGATAGTGGGCGAGTGTGTTGAAAACCGACGGGCTGGAGATCGAAGGAAAAAGTGGATTGAGTCAGTAAACGAATGATTGAAGAGAGAGATGTGATGTTGGCAGAGGCGAAAAGAAAGTGCATAATAAGAGAGAATGGCGCGGTTTTGTGACGGGGTGATGGTTGTGGCCCACCTGGGTCAAAGGATGAACCCTTACACTGATGAGTTTACATAGGAGGTCCGCGCGTCCGTGAAGCTTATTTAGGGATGGATTTCTTGACTGCGACGCAGTCACTTACTAATTTATGGACAGAGAGAAGGGGGCTGTAAGCCTGGCTTTCTTATTTGACTTTGTAAATTTTTCTACACTGCGTTTCTTTCCTGAGCTTGTCTTCCGCACCTTTACCACCAGTCTTGGGGAGAAAAAGGTGTGGAGAATATAGAGTTATAATTATACTATATATATATATAATATATATATATATATTACTATATATATATATATATATATATATATGAATATATATTATTATTATCATATATATTTATATACTTATATTTATATATATAATTATAATATATATATTAATATATATATATATATATATATATTATATATATATATATATATATTATATATATATGTTATATATATAAATATATTAGTAATATATATTTAATATATATTATATATATATATAAATAATTACAGAGTATAATAATAATAATAATAATAATAATTAGATCATGTGAAATGTAATAATTATATGCCCTAGAGCACTAATAAAACTTTATTAAGCACTAAACTCTACTTTATATATTGTATACCTCTTTTAACATATTGTATTTACTGTATTTTAATGCTAAATACCAAAAAAAGACTTGATATATATATATGAAAAATAAGTAATTTAAAAAAAACAAAAAAAAACAAAAATTTTGGCCATTGGTCTTTTTTTAAAAAAAAACGTGTTTTTTTTTTTAAAAAACGAACGGTTTTTTTTTAATCCCAACCCTAGGTGTGAGAAGAATTGATAAAAAGAGGAATGAACGCATTAGGTAGTTATGTTGTGTGAAGAACGAAGTAAATAAGAGAATAAACAAGAGTGCATTGAAATGGTTTGGTCATATGTAAAGTATGGATGATAGTCGGTTGGTTAAGCGGATGTGTAGTGGTGAGTGTGCTGGGAATTGACTGGCTGGCAGACTGAAGAAAATGTGGATTAAATCAGTAAAGGATTGCCTGGAGGAGAGGAATGAGAGTTTGGAAGAGGCAAGAAGAAAGGTGCATCATAAGGGTGAATAGCGGGGTTTTGTGAATGGGTATGGTTCTGTGCCTTGACCAGGGAATGAACCCTACATTGAAGAGATGCCAAAGTGAGGGACTGCCGCAGTTTTATGAAACCCTAGGGTGGATTTTTCTGACTGTGACGAGTTCTCACTTAAGGGTATAAAGTGCGGGCTTTCTTTTCGACTTGAGTCATATCCTTCTATTACTTTTCTGTTCCGTTGTATGATGCTCAACTCACCCCAATCTGGAGATATAAGGTAGATGAAGATAAGAGATAAGATTATATATATATATATATATATATATAATATATATATATATATATATATATATATATATATATATATAATATAAAAAAAATTTAATTATATATATATATATTATATTTATATAATATATATATATAATATATATGATATATATATTATATATATATATATATATATATAAACTAATCTCACCTCGAAGAAATTCTACTGAAAACTGTGCTAAAATTACTTAAGCTCAGAGCAAATAATACTTTAGAACACAAATTCTTCACTTGCACTATCATGGGATTTTCGTATGGTAAACCTGAAAATATAAGTCAATTTTAGACATTCTGATCCAATAATAATAATAATAATAATAATAATAATAATAATAATAATAATAATAATAATAATAATAATAATAATAATAATAATAATAATGTCCTATTGATCTTTATTCAACAAATTCATGTGAAATAAAGGATAGTTGACAAATTAAACAATTTATGCCCCATCCCCTTCGATTCTTGCCTTTGTCACTATCACAACCATCAATAATTAAATTAGGCAGTACTAAAATGTTAAGAGATAGTTTCTCACGTAAATCATGTTGATCAAATTTCCATATACTTGAATGAACACTTTGTGCATTTCTTCATACTCTAGAATGCTTACTATGTGTGATTCTTCATACTCTAGAATGCTTACTATGTGCGTTACTTCCTACTCTAGATGCTTACTATGTACATTTCATTATATTTTAGTAATTCTTCACCATTGGTACTTTAACCACTTGCTTTCTTTTATCTTTTATGCTCCCTATATTTATTGTTATTCTGGTTTTCAAGCACTTGTGCTTTGTTAACTTTAAACCGCATTTACACATCTATCATAATCAAGAGAAATACTAAAAACTTTCTTAATAAGAATAAGGCATGGAATGAATGTGCATAGATTTTATCCACTGGTCTCAACAGTTGTCTATGATTAGAACTACACAAGCATACATTTAAGCATGATTTTATGGTGCTCTAGATTCTACTCTAACAGTATGCTTAAATTAATAAGAAATAAAAATAAAATACCTAAAAAATGGCAAATTTCCCACAAAAGATATTTAAAATTTAATGTATCATCAAATGATGAAATTTCCTTTGGCTGACATGAGAGACACTTTTCTATTGTATCCAAAACAATAAGAATAGAATCATAGAAATTTTTATCCATTTCAGCCAAATGTTGCCTCTGAAAAAAAAGAAGTAAAATTAAATAAATATTATATTATCAAATAAATATTAGGTCAATTGTCATCATATAAAAATATAAGTACCTTTCTAAACTTATCTTTTACCTATAATTCTAGATTATCTTAAATAATAATTAATCATTACCTTGCACTTCAAATTTTTTCAAATATAAAAGCAGATCCTCGACAAACTCAAAATTACAAATAATAATATGCTCTAAGTGAAAAACAAACATTTCTTTATTTAAACTGAAAATTTATTTGAAAATACGGAAAATAACAAGTAACAGCTCTACCTCATTAATTTTTTGCAGCATTTTGATGAGGCCTGATAACACAATGGAAAATTTGTACTTTGAAATATGAATAAGATACTCTTTGTTCTGTTCCACATTATTGCGGGAATGTTGAGTCTGGGGGCCAGTTCTACATGGCAACTGTAATTATATATATATATATATATTAGTGTTGCACCGATACCGAAATTTTAGTCCGATACAGATATATATATATTTTTATCTATATATATATATATATATATATATATATATAATATATATATAGTATATATATATATATATATATATATATATATATATATAATATATATATATATATATTATATATATATATTATATATTATATATATATATATATATATATATACTATATTATATATATATATATATATACCTAGTATATATATATATATATAGTATATTATACATATATATATATTATATATATATATTATATATATATATATAAATAATATATATATATATATTATATATTATATATATCTATATATATTATATATTATTATATTTTATATATAAGACATTAAGAATACTAGAGACAGTAAAAAAAGCCACAGTGGCATGTCGAGAACTGTCCCATCACTAACAAACATGCTCATGCAAATCCACAAAGCACTCTAGGCTTTGTCATATTTACCGTAACTAAAGCAACCAATTTGGGCTTAAGTCAAAATAATGATATAGCTATATATGATACCCATCCCCATGCATTA
>JABUQX010064472.1:7500-10000 GCA_015478945.1 Trachelipus rathkii | reverse complement strand
TCATTCTAGAATTGGTTCACGGCTTCGTGATGCCCTTTTTTGTGGGTTTTTCTGCTTTGGCTTTAAGAAATTCTTTTTTAGACACCTTTTATTTTTTTTTTTTTTTACAGTTGTCACCGCCACTCACGGGCAGAACCCTATTCAAGGAGGGGGTGTTAAATGCCTCAAAAATTCATCTAACACAAATTACGCAGATGAGCACAGATGCAGGCTTTAAAGTGAGGGAGATTAAATCGAGTAGGAAACACAGATGATGGAAGAGAATTCCCCAGAACAGAGGTGGCAGGAAAGAAAGAAGCACCGCAGCAAACTAGTCTGGAGTTACTAATATCAACACAAAACTCATGTGCCGACACAGCACCCCTTGTGCTACGAGGGAGTTGTAAAGGTGGTGTAATGCGAGTAGAAAGTTCCCTCGAGCACTTGCCCGCTACAGTACCTAATAGAAAAGAATACAAGCAATCCTAACTTAGTCGCTCGCAAATATAGAGGGTCAAGTAAACTAGAAAGTACACGGATCATGTTTAAAAGTCTTTTAGCCTTTTGACTCGACACTATCCAAAAGCCGGGTGAAACCAGAGTCCTCCCAGATATGAGAGCAGTACTGCATACAAGGGTGGATGAGACCCTTGTATAGCTGGAGTAACTGAGAAGAGGAAAAAAGTCTCGCAGCTCTAAACAGAACTCAGACTTTCTTTGAGGCCACCCTAGCAACCATTGTGATTTGAGATTTCCAAGACATTTTTTTGTTTATGTTAAGGCCAAGGATGTTTATACTTTATATTGTCAACAGGAGAGACGAAGAACTCGTCGAAAGAGATAGGAAAGTTAGGTGCCTTAGAGAGGGAGATTTGTAGAAGTTGTATTTTTAAAGAATTAAATTTCACAAGCTTGAGACGACCCAACCCTGAAATTTATATCCAGATCAGCGAGAATAGAATCGGAAAGATTAAGCCGAGAGGCAATTCTAGAGAAGTAAAAGAGGGAGAAGAATTGATACGAGTTGAAGAAAATGAAGGGTCGAATCATCAGCGGAATATGAGTGGATAGAGTTAGATGTGCAGGTGAGAAGATCAATAATGAAAAGCAGGAATAAAGTAGGAGATAAAACAGAACCCTGAGGGGAACAACCACTATTGACGAAAAAGAAGTCGCCCATTCACAACAGCCGAATTGGCAATTTGAAAGAAAGCTAGACATAAGTAAGCAAAGAGAAGAAGGAAACCCAAAGGAGGGAAGCTTGAAGAGCAGTGACGCGCCATTCCCGGTCAAATGCTTTTGGATATGTCAAGCGCCACCAAGTCTTTCCGTAGTTCCTAAGGGCGGAAACCATAAATCAGTTAAATAGGAAGTATATTCGCCAGTAGATCTCGAGCGCCGAAAGCCGTACTGGCAATCGAAAAGAAGGGAATGAGTTCCAGATGATCTAAGTGAGAGTTGAGAAGGGTTTCAAAGATCTTAGAAAGAATACAAGTTAGAGCTATAGGGCGATAGTTAGAAGGATCAGAGAAGCATCCTTTTTTCGAAATAGGTTGGACATAATGCGCGCTTCAACACTGAGGGAAAGTGCTAATTTTGAGGCATATAGAATATAGTTGACGCGAGGTGGCGGGGTCAGCACGAAAGCACACTTCCTCAAAACTGGAAGGAATGCCATCCGGGCCACCACACCTTCCTAACGTTCATAGATTTCGGGAGCCCATGCACAGATCAAATGAAATTACAGGTAGGCATAGGACACCTGAGAGGGGAAGGAGGAGGAAGAGATAATGCCAGAATCGCCCAGGGTTGAGTTAGAGGAAAATAGGAAGCCTAAGAGATGATTGGCTTTTCAGTTGGAGTATTAACATCAGAATCATCAGAGCGAATAAGAGGAGGAAAGGATGATTTACAGAAGTTGTTAGAGATGTTTTTGGCAAGAGAGATTTGTCAGTAGGAGAACGAAGGAGGTCAGCGCACTTTCCCGTTTTAAATGAAAGTCCCGCTTTGGTCGTCGAAGAGTATCCTGCAACGTTTCTAGCTAATGAAAATTGTGCAAAGTGATAGGGGTACGAGACATTTTTCCACACTTCGATAACGCACTGTCTCTAGCCTGAATGGCCAGAAAACAAGCACGATTGAACCATGAATTTTGAGGAGAAAAAGATTTAGTCCCAAGAAGGAATGAACCTGCTCATCCTCAACAATTACAGTTCCAACTTTATCGGCAGAAGCCGAAGCGTCTTCAGAGTCAAAGCAGTCATTCCAATTATAGTTAGCGTAGAAGCAACGCATGCCCCCAATCGGCCCGATCAAGTGCCAGAAAAAACCACATAGGGCAAGATGGAGATGTTGGAGAGAAAGTATTAAAATTAAGAGATATAAGGTTGGTGGTCAGATTTACCAATAAGAGCGAGGTGGTGTATTTATAGAGAGAAGGGATTGTGGTGAGACATAGGTCAAGTGTGTTCAAGAATTGATTGGTACGATCCGGGAATGTGTGTTGGGTTCTTTAATTAGT
>JABUQX010064472.1:0-2500 GCA_015478945.1 Trachelipus rathkii | reverse complement strand
CAAGAACAACCGCTTTGTTTTCAATACAGAATTCAAATTTTTGAATACGAAACAATTCGGGAAATTGACTCCCATGTTCCAAATATTAACGTCTCGGCGAACGAATATGTATTTGTTTGCGGTTTGTCAGATCTCTTGCTTTTTTTAGGATTATAATTCTCTCTCTCTCTCTCTCTCTATCTATCTATCTATCTATCTATCTGTCCCTATCTATCTATCTATCTATCTATCTATCTATCTATCTATCTATCTATCTATCTATCTATATATCTCATGTCGTAATCTGCCTCCAGGTAAGTTGAAGCCAATTTTTTTTTTTTTTTAAATCTTAACTTAATCGAATAAAGTATTGAAGCTCTTTTGGGGCCTATGTGTTTTTTATTTTCATTTATTTTTTTTAACAATGCAGAGTGAAAAATAAAATATACAAATAAATTACATTATAATATAAGTTAAGTAAAGGTTATCTTAGAGTTTAGTTAGTTTAAATAGATTTTAACTATACATAAGCAAAGGTTAGCCTATGAGTTTAATTAGTTTACAAAGATTTGAACTTTTTTTTTTAAAAATATTTTTAGAGGTGTGAAGCTGCTTTAATAATAAAGTTTCAATTTGACTTTACGCATTTTCACTTCAATTTCATGAAATGTGTTCGAATTCATACAAATCGATGTATATATATATATGGAGGTGGAGGCGGATAATCGACTGATCTCTTATTTCTTAATATTCGGTCCAAGTAGCAAGAGAGGCGTAAAGGACTACGCTCATTTAAAAATATTTTACTGAAGCAGGAATATATTTCTTACATGTTATTATATTTTTACACTATAGCTATATAATATGTTCATGTATAAATAAATGTTGATACAGAAGTCAGATTCCTTTCTAATAAATGTCTATCAATAAATAACTTTCAAACTTCCTTTAAACAAAATCAATATTCTTCAACATCGATAAATATCAAATTTATATACAGTAATGTAATCTTCTTATAATTTATTATAATATTTATAAAGAATCAAATGGAAATACGAGTCTGATAATAATGCTTTGAGAGTGAGGTTTCATAAATTCAGTACATGAACTTGGCGAGAGAGAGAGAGAGTAACTTATTTCTAAAATACCTGACAAACGAAGATTCGTGATTTTTATTTAACATATATTCAATCACATTAATATATCATATCAAATAGTCTTTTCTTTAATAAAATATTCATGTAGAATGTTAATAAATATGCTTCTTGATAATTTGCACTGCACAAAGTTATAATGAAGATTCACACTTTCGGTGATACGGTAAACAATATATTTCAATTTATAACGCGATCACTTGCTAGATCGGTTGAATCAACAATGTAGAAATCAAATAAATTTGCATTAGAAATAACTTCACTCGTTTTTGGTACAATAAATTATTACAATAAATATCACTGGAGCTATCTTAAAACCAATAGATGAACTCTTAATGTTAAAATCACAATAACTCTTTTCTGCACAACAGCAGTCTTTAACACGTCTCTCTCACACGAAACCAGCGACAGACTCTCTCGAATGCTGCATTGCATTCCATCATAACTACAGTATTTCAGGGTTTAACAAACTCCGTGATGCTTAACCCTTAACAACTAACATACTTATTCTATATAAATTAATATAATTTAAGGATTTGTTTTTCCTAATTACTTAAATTTAATTATTCTTCAATCATTTTGTGGGCAGATCTAACTATAGATCCTTGGTTATACTTATATTTATATATATAATATATATATATATATATATATATATATATGTTGTATATATAATATATATATATATATATATATATATTATATATATATATATATATAATATATATACTATTATATATATATATATTAATATATTATATATATTATATATATATATATATATATATATATATATATATAACAGTGGCGTCCAGTCATCTATTGATGCGGAGATGACTGACCAGATGAGATAAAAATAAATCAATCCTTTTTTTTAAAAATTTCCATTATTATTTTCATTTGAATAAACAGATATATATATATATATATATATATATATATATATATATATATATATATATATATATATATATATATATATATATATATATATATATATATATATATATATATATATATATGCGCTTGAAAAAGCGGATCAATTAAAATGAATTAATATTAATATAACATGTCCCAGGTAATCTGTAAATTTGTCGGATCAACTGCGAGCACATTATCAGTACTATTATATAATGTTCACATCTCTAAGCCAATCAAATTGCGCCAAAAATAATATATAGTGATATAACATGCCCAGCTCATCTATAAATTTTTCGCTGAAGCCCTATTTGAACGAATTTTTTTCTCATATTAAAACATAAGTACTTTAAAATTTCGTTCAAAACTTTCGACTTCAAAAATAATAGTAAATTAATAAAGAAAAAATTATAATTCCTAAATTATTATTAGAATCAGTGAAATACTAT
>JABUQX010064471.1:12500-35463 GCA_015478945.1 Trachelipus rathkii | reverse complement strand
GACCTTGTTAATAAGAAGAAGTCCCAATTTTTTATTACGTCAATCTAGATGTGCTGGAAAACTGTCTCACAAAACTGCCCAAGAAGATGGCCCCTGACTCTGAAGACAGAAAATATTGCTGCCGGAAAATGCAGGAAAAGGGGTTCCTGGCATGAGACAAAAAATGAAGGAATTTTTTAAGGAAATCGGAGCGTTATAATATCAGAGCAAGTTTGAGTTGAAATCTTAAAGATTATTGGTCTAACTCTCATTTGGCAGAAATTTTTGAGAAACTCTGAGCAACTTATGTTAAACAAAGGAACAAAAAAAATATATATGTATATTTATACATATGTCATCACTAATAAAACTACCTGAATAATAACACATGCATAATAAATTTCCTGATTATTATTCTTAATTTAAATTGAACGATTATGAAAAAATTACATTTATTAAGATAGTATCCCAAATGTATCGCTTCAGTGAGAGTAGGAAGTGCCACTACTTTCGGTTAGACCCACCGATGTGTCTCAAAAACCTATTTAAAGGTATCGCTTTCAAAACTTGAAAGTATATTAGATCTATGTTGAGTGTTAAGCTGAGTTCCAACACGGAGCCAGAGTTTTTTTGATGAGAGCGCGTAGTGACCGTCTAAGGGGGTGTTGCCCCCCTTAGCGCCAACGGTCAAAATTCGACCTGAAAACATATGTAGGCCTTAACACGTATCGGGTGACTAAAATTCTGGATGACCCTTCATCGCGATGAGCAATATTGGGATGACTTACCCTGTTCGGAGTCGAGGATTACGTTCCCTTGCGTCCCCCTTAGGGGGAGCGCTGCCCCCCCTAAAAGTTAAAATAATCGTAGAAGATTGAAAAAACTCTGAGACGGGTTAGACGCCGAATCCGAGTTCCCCCCTGAAATAGAAGGAAAAAATCAAGAAGAAATGCAAAATAAGAGAGAGAAAAGAAGAAGGAAGAATTGAAGAAGGTAAGGAAGAGCAAGAGCAGAAAGGAAAAGAAGAATGAGCAGGAGATTCAGAGTCAGAGGAGTCGGAATCGCAGTACCGCCTCCGGTGCTGGAAGCCGGTTTGACTGCACAGGTCTGAGTTATAAACGATTCGATATAATAACAACACAATTTTGTATCCTTATATAGGTTTAGTTCGAGACGTTACGAGCTCGAATAGATGTTACAAGTCCTATAGGCTGTGGCTACGGCCCGCCTCGTAGGGGCCATCCCACTAAAAATAGAAAAAAAAAAAGCACAAGATTGCCAAAACAGAGGACGAAGGATGAAGGAAGAAGGATGACGGATGAATTGAGAAAGAAAGATTGGAGAAGGAGTCCTGACACAGAAAGAGTTAGGAGTGACAGCTGCACCGTGTGCTGGGCTCCGTGCGGTTTGCACGTAATTTAATAAACAAAGTCGTCCAGTCCCTTATATTATATCAAAATAATTTGTTGTATTAAGACCGTAGAACTAACGATAGAAGAGTTGTAAGTTCATAAAAGAATTAAAAAAGCAAAGTTTGTAAAAAAAAAAGAAAAAAAGTTTAAAAAAAAAAATTTTATAAATATAAAAAAATGAAAAAAAAAAAAATTTAAAAACATTAAAAAAAAAACATGAAAAATCATAATTGACTCATTATGAGATGTTTATAACGTAAAAAAATTTACGGTATGGAAATTAAATCAAAAAGCTTCCAGGGCCGTCCAGAGCGCTCCCCATCCTTCACATGTTCCTCCCTAGCCCTCACAACCCTCCTCCACCCTCATAAGATCTATTGATCCAATTTAGATTATCTACCGAGCCTACTGATTCAGTCGATATCTGTATAACATTAACACCAAAACTTTCATTTTTATTTTTTGGTTTATTATGCTTTAAACAGTTTGTGTTTACTAAAATTTACGCTTTTCATATGTAGTATCTTGAAAGAATTGTTGTTTTATACATACCCTAACCCTGTAAATCAGTGTAAAACAACACCGCACATCCCTCACCCCTCCCTATCCCAACCCTAGATATTTTACATTAACATAGTTAATATTTAACAACATTGTATCATACCTTTTCTAAATCATATGACAATGAATATTGCTTACGTAACAAAGGTTTTCACATCATAATGCTAACTGCCATAATCTGAACTAAGCATATAATGTACAATGACAAACCTAACCCACCCTATTCACACTTTTTTTCTAACATATCATGTGGATATTTTTACATGTACAATAAGTAAATTTAACAAAAATTGTATCATAACCTTTGCCTTATTGTCATACTGATCAATGAATATATAGCGAACCGTAACAAAAGTTTTCACATATCAATAAAGCAAGACAAATAGCATCAACTGAAACTACGAAAGTATATTAATGTTACAATGGCACAAAACTAACATAACCTTACGCTCAAATAAACCGTTACAGTCAGAATGCACTACTTAACACAGTAAGTTAATTAAGCAATGCCATACAGAGCACGAACAGGAACGCGAAACTGAATGAGTATAAATTCAATTTAATAAAACGTTACAGCCATGGTTGTTGATTCGTAAATAATATGTTCAAATTTTTTTTTAATTTTATATCATTAAAATTACGTTTTTTATAAAAGAGCAAACTTTTTTTTATTTTTAATTTCATTCCTTTTAAAGCTTTCGTTTTTTCGTTAACTAAAAGTCTTTTGTTTAATTTCATTCCTTTACTTATATAGGTATCTAAGTTTCATTTCTGGGAAAACATAGCGAAAAATAAGTTCTTTTTATTACCAAATCATCGAATATATGCTAACTAACAAAGTTTTTTCACATTCTTTAAAAAAAAACTAACTACCATCCAAACCGGGCTTTAAGAATAAATTATACAACAACAAACTTGAGCTCCCTAACATATCTTAAGAGCAATAAACAGCTATCATTAACAAAATTCCATACTAACAACAGTAAAGTAGAACTAACCATTGCACCCACAAACCGTACCACTATTAAACACTGTTGTTCAAACATATCTTTTAAGCATATCATGTTAAGTTTTTTACATTAACAGCCGTAACAATTTTAACAAATTTACCTATCCCCGTTACCATAAACATGCATACTGACCAATGAATATATGCTAACATAACAAAGTTATTCACATCACTGAAGGCTAACATAGCCTAAACCGACTCAGAATATAAATACTACAACGACACAAATGTGTCTAACATACGTTTTTAAGGCACGGGAATAAATTAGCTAACATGTAACAAAGGTCCATACTTGAACAAACAGTTTAAAAAATTAACTAAAACGAACCTAAAACCCAATGCAACCAAAACGTACCCTTCATACTTTCGCAAAACATCTCTTAACAAGATCACGGTTATTTTTACATTAACACCGTAACATTTGTTAAAAAAATTTATTTCATGACCTCACCTTAAACATTCATACTGACCAACGAATTGATATATTCTAACGTAACAAAATTTCACATCAATAGAACGCTAACACTATCATAACGGCAACTCAGATATATATACAGCGACCACCAAATGCCTCCTAACATATCTTAAAGCACGAATAAATAGCTAACATTAACAAAATGTTCCATTCTTAACAACAGTAAAATAACTGCATGCCAACAAAACGTACCTTTATTCATACTTTCTCAAACGAACATTTCCCTCTAACATATCACTTTAAATTTTTCATTAACACTGTTAACATTTACACAAAATTTATCATTAAAGCTGACCTAAACATCATACTGACCAACAGAATATATATGCTAACGTAACAAAGTGCTTCCACATTATCAATAAAAGCTACATATTCATAACCAGAACTCAGAATTAATAAATACAACGATTTAGAAACTAACATACTCTTAAATACGAATAAACAACTAACCATTAACAAAGTTCCAACTTAACAACAGTTAAAAGTAACTAACCAAAACAATTACCAGAACGTTGCCTCTTGTCACATCTTTTTTATGGTTTTTTTTTAAAAAAGTCTTATTTATTTCTTGTAAAACTTTTTTATTTTAAAAACTTGCTATAAATTTATTTAATTTTATTCTTAAAAACTTTTTTGTTTTTTTAAAAAAACTTTTATTTATTTTTAAATTTTATTTCTTATTAAAACTTTTTGTTTTAAAAAACTTTTTTTGTGATTTTTTTAATTTTATTTCTTTAAAACTTTTTTTGTTTAAAAAAAAAAATAAAAAAATACAATTTTAACTTTATTTTCTTTAAAAAAAACGGTTTTTGTTTTTACGAAAATTTTTTATTCTTTTTATGTTTATAACGAAAATTGACATTGTTTTACGTACCACTAAATCAGATATAAAAACCGAGTAAATCAGTAACAAACCACCCACCCCACTATCATAAGCTGAACTCAGAATATAATGTACAACAACGAAACCTAAACAATATCTTAACCACGAATTAAACAGCTAAACATTAACATAGTTCCATTACTAACAACAGTAAGGTAACTAACTTGCTGCAGAACGTGTGCCTATTTCACCAGCTTTTTTTCAAACAATATCTCTTAACTATCAGCTGTATATTTTTACATTAAACACGTAAACATTTAACAATATAGTTACGCATACTTAACCTAAATTATCATGTTTACTGGCAACAGGAGGATATTTGCTGCGGCGGCGTAACAATTTTCACATCGATTAAAGCTAAAAGCATGATCATTACCTGAAATCAATAAAATATAACGACACATGACAAAACTTAAATACCTCGTATGATGGCATAAATGGGCTAACAATAACAGAAGGTCTCCATATTAACCAACAGTAAATAACTAACATTTGCATACAGAAGTAACAGAACGAACGTAGAGTTACCAGATTACAAGTCGAGAGAAATTTGTTCAAAAACTCTTCCCACATTTCGAAACATTACGCAATAGCAAAAACTAGGGATTTCCTTGTTTTGATTCGTTTTGGGAAACAATCTAAAGCATTATACATTTGATTTGGTCAGGCGTTTAGTATCCGTCAGTATGTATCTTAAAGAACTATTAATGCTACCAGGTAAAACGGAATACATTGTGGATGCTGGTTAGCCCCATCTTTAGTGCGGGAAAAATGTAATAAAAAAAAAAAAAAAAAAAAAAACAAATATATATATATATATAAATTATATATTATAATATAGATATTATATATACTTAATATATATATAATAGATAAAACTTATATTATAATATATATAGATTATATATTATATCTATATATTATATATAGTATATCTCTCTCTCCAAAGCTACAGCGAAAAGGAATACAGTTTTGGAATCCTGGTAAAAGTAAAATTTCACATAGGAAATGTAAAAAAAAAAGAGTAAAAAATAAATTTTGTCGCTAAAATTATAGTAATATGATTAAAAGCCTATTTTAGAGACCTTTTATTGGTTTCTCAGTTTAAAAATAAATAGTTTCTCGTTAAAATAAATAGACTTTCTATTAAAATTTTGCTTTTTTTTTCACAAAGAATACCCCAAGGTTAAACCGCCCCTGATGGCAGGAGTCGGGTCTCTCAGCCTTCCGGGGAACTACCGGGTAGGACTAATTTCCCCCCTCCGGGGAGGGTCTCCGGAACCCCCCGCTCTTTGTATTGGGTGTCGCGGGGTTCCTCCGCCCTTCCCCTACGGGGTATGAAACGTCCCCCCCTTGTGTTCCCGTCGGCTTCTGAGACCGCCTAGTGTTTATTTTTTTTACATCTTCCTATGTGAAATTTTACCAGATTCCAAAAAGTATTTCCTTTTCGCTGATTTAGCTATTTGTTAGTTTTTTTGAGATATATATATATAATATATTATTATTAATATTTTTTTTTTTACAATTTTCCGACCTAAAAAATTGGACCAGCATTCACCAATGGTTTATTCGCGTTTTTACTGTAGCATTAATTAGTTTTTAAGATACATATGACGGATATACTAAACGCTGGCCCATTTGATTCTTGTTTGCCAAAGGGTCAACATAACAAATATATTAAAAAACATTTTATGTTTTTGCTAATGTCTTTATGTTTTATAACAACTCTAAAAACTTTTATTTATTTTTAAGTTTATTTCTTTAAAACTTTTTTTTTTTTTTTTAACTTTTAATTTTAATTTTATTCGTTAAAACTTTTTTTACTAAAAAATTTATTTTTATTTTTATAACGCAAAAAATTTGTGTTTTTTTACATACCCAAAAGCAGTAAATCAGTAATTCACCCCATCCACCCTACTCTCCTCATCGTCACCTACCCTCCCATGATCTAACGATCTATCGATCTATTGATTCAAGTCACATTTCGTGTATCATTTTGGATAAACATAACATAAAAAACAAGTTCTTTATACCACTGATCAACGAATTATATGCGAAACATAACAAAGTTTCGTTATTAATAAAACTAACATACATCAAACGCGGTCTAAGAAGTATAATGGTACACGACAAACCTAACACACCTTATACATGATAAACTGTAACGTTAAACAAAGTTTTACAACTTAACCAAACAGATAAATAACTAACATAAAACATACAAAAACGTGAATCTATTTCAAGCTTTCTCAAGCATATCTCTAACATAACAATGTTAATTTTACATTAACATTGGAATATTTAACAAACATTTTATCATAACATTTGCTAATTATCATACTGATCGATGAATATATGCTAATGTAATAAAGTTTTCACATCAGATAAAAGCTAACAAGCATAACGCCGAAGAGAAAATATAGGTATACACCCAACCAAACGCTAACACAAACATTACGCGTGGAATAGCTCCTCAACAATTAACAAAGATTTGCACACTTACGCATGTGAAAGTACTAAAATGCATGCCAAAAACGTAACCTACTATACTTTTTCAAGCATATCTCTACATATTAACGTTAATTTTATCATTGACGCAGTAATATTTAATAAAAATTTCATCACATCCTTGTTAATTATCATACAGACCAACGAATATATGCTAACCGTAACAAAGTTTTTTACATTTAGCTAGTAATATTTAGGCAAATTAAATATTACCTAAATATCATAAACCCAACAAATAATTGGTAAAATAAAGCAATACATTTTACACTATCTAGTAATATTTAACAAAATTTATCATAACCTTAACCCAACTAGTGCATAAACCCCCAACAAATAATTGGTTAAACGCATAAACAAAGGTTTTATCCAGAGTAACATAGAAAATAAGTTCTTTTGAATAAAATATCGAGGTAAATTTTGTAATGTTTACGGATTCCTAGAGCAGACCAGTAAATAAAACCATCCGTCCCCCCTCCTCCATGGTGATCTATTGATCAATTGATTCAGGTCACATTTTGAGCATCATTTCTGGATAAACATAACACAAAAAATAAGTTCTTACCTATGGCTAACCACGAATATATGCTAGACGTAACATTGTTTCAAATTAATAAAGCTAGTCATAGCATTACCAGACTAAGAATATAATGTACAACACAAACCTAAACACACCTTAAGCGTAACTTATGCACACTTTGGTCAAGCATATCTCTAACATAGCAAGGTTTAATGTTTCAAATTAGTCATGGCAATAGTTTAACAAAATAATATCATAACCTTGTATTAAGTATCATATGATCAACGAATATAGGCTAACGTAACCAAAGTTTCACATAAAATTTAAAGCATTACATAGCATTCAATCTGAACTAAGAAGATTAATCCACGACGACAAAGCCTAACCACACCGTAAACATTGAATAAAGACTTGTTATACGCTTTTACAAGTTTGATCAAATTAACAAGCAGTAAAGTAACTAACATTAACATCCAAAAAACGTAACCTATTCACAGCCTTTTCTCGAGCCATATCCTCTACATAACATGTTTAATTTTACATTAACCCATTGAAATATTTAACAAAAAAAAAATGTATCATAACATGGGTTAATTACCATACTGATCAACGAATATAATACGCTAGCGTAATAGATAGTTTTCACTTCAATAACAGCTAAGACATAGCATAATCCAAAACTAAGAAAATAATGTTTACAACGACAATCCTAACAACAAACTTACGTCTGAATAAACTGCTGTAACCGCATTAACAATAATTTTCCAGCATTTAACCCAGTGTAAAGGTGACAACCATTGCATGCAAACGTAACCTACTCATACTTTTTCAAGCATATCTCTAGCATATTACCGTAAATTTTTCTTTTGATACAGTAGATAATTTAACTAAATTTATGCAACAACCCCTGTCTACATAGATCATACCAGACCAAACGAATATATTGCTAAGCTAACAAAGTTTTTTACGATTAACATATTAATATTTAACAAAAATTCATCATAACTTACCTAAAATATTCATAATACCCCAGACTATAATGGGCAGACATAACCAAAGTTTATCCATACATTAACATAAAAATAACAAATTTTACCAAACAGTAACATAAAATAAGTTTCCTTACGAATAAAAATGACCCGTAGTAAAGTTGTCAATAGTTTCACCGATTTTTGTAAAAGCTGTAAATCAGCTAAATCAAACCATCAGGCCCCTCCTTGCCATCCCCTGCTAACTACCCATCCAAGACTTTTGATTATTATGATCTATTGATTCATGTCACATTTCGAGTATCATTTTCGGATAAACATAACACAAAAATAAAGTTCCTTGTAATATTTACTAACCACGAATATATGCTAAAGTAACAATGCTTTTACATTAATAAAGCTAAACATAACAAAATCCTGAACCAAGAATTATAATGATACAATAACAAACTAAACACCATACGTGGCGAATAAACTACTAACATTGAACAAACGTTCGCGCACTTAACAACGAGTAAAGTACCTAACACGTTCCGCCAAAACGTAACCTATTCACACTGTTTCAAGCATATCTCTAAACATTTCATGTTAATTTTAACATTAACATCGTTAATATTTTAACAAAAATTTAGCATAACCCTGTCTAATCATCATACTGACACCGAATATAAAAGCTAACGTAACAAATTTTTACATCAACTTCGTAATATTTAAAAAAAAATTCATTCTTAACATCGTCTACAATATCATAGTTCCCCAACGAATTAATGCAAACATAAAACAAAACTTTAACCCGAAACTAACATTAAAGAATAACAATTTACCGACATAACATAAAAATAAGTTCTTGATTAAAATATCACAGTAAAGCGTAATAGTTACTGATTTAAAAGTGGGTAAATTCAGTGTAATCAGTTAAATCAAAGCCACCCCATCCCTGCAGGTCCCCTTACCCAACCGCAACCGGCCTATATCTATGTGACTATTGATTCAAGCCGCATACATTTTCGAGTATCATTTTAGATAAACATAAAAATAAGTTCTTTTTATACTGACCTACGAATATATGCTTACGGAACAAAGTTTTAGCATTCATAAAAGCCTAACATATCATAGACTGAACTAAGAAATAATGTACAAATGCAAACCTAACATACCTCGCGTATTAATAATCCGCTAACATCCTGAAAATTCCGCTACTTTCAAAGGTAAAGTAGGCTAATAAGGTCATACACATACTCGATTATGTTCCCCACTTTTCCGCGCATATCAGCAAAACAGGTTAAAAAGTCGATTAATCTACAAAACCCCTTACAAAGTGACCAATCTATCGAAGATACCAGCATTCTTGAAATATGAATTGACACTATCATCATCAGAGTGCAACTCGTTTCGAGTATAACATCATTTGAACTATGAATAAAAACGTAGACATTAGCAAATTTTCCGGGCAAACCTAACGATTACTCAACAAAAAAACAAACCTACGCTCACGTTTCGAACACATCTTCCAGTCAGTTAAACACAGTAATATCTTACAAAACTCATCATTTCTCTAACCAATCAGTGTAGAAAGCAACACTGTCATTAATAATAATTTAACATAACGTAACCTAACTTCGAAAAAACAGTTTTCATTAACCAAGAGTATCTAAATCAATACATCACCTTCCCGCCGAGAAAACCAGGGATGCGCCCTTTGAAAGGGTGTGAATCCTGATGATGGGGGATCACCCCGAAGGTTGTAAAGCGGGCATTACCCTTCCGAGCGGGCTTTAAGCCTCAGCCCGAAGGGCTGAGGCCCTACAAACCCGCTTACAACCCCTTCGGAGGTAATCCCCCATCTCAGGGATTCACAACCTTTTTCAAAAGGGCGCGATCCGCTTGGGTTTTTCTCTCGGAAGTGATGTTTGATTTAGATGACTCTTTGGTTAAATGAAAACTTGTTGTTTTATTCGCAAGTAGGTAGTTATGTTAAAATATTATTATTGACAGTGTGAAATTAACACTGCTTTGTAGAGAAATGATGGAGTTTTTGTAAGATATTACTGTGTTAACTGACGAAGAAATTAAACCTGTTGTGTTAGAAACTATTGAGCGTTAGGTTTTAGTTTGTGTTGAAGTAATGTTAGGTTTGCACTAGAATTTTGCTTGTGTACGTTATATTCATAGTTCAATGATCGTTATAACTCGAAACGAGACACTTTGATTGATGATAGTGTCAATTTCATATTTTCAAGATTGGGCTGGTATCTTTGAAATAGATTTTTTGGTCACTTGTTGAGGGAATTTTTGTAGATAATACAGACTGTTAACCTGTTGACTGAGATGCGGATATGTAGTTATACAGAATCGAGTATTGTATAACCTGTTAGCTACTTTACCTTGATAAGTAGGGAATTTTTTTTCAGGCGATGTGAGCGGTAATTAATCATACCGCGAGGTATTTGTTAGCGTTTGCATCTTGTACTATTTTCGTTAGTTCAGGCTGTATGATTATTGTTAGCTTTATGTATGGCTAAAACTTCTTTGTTTGCGTAAAGCATATATGCCGTAGTCATTATAGTTAAAAACTTTGATTTTTTTATACCGTTGATTTATCAAATGGATAACATCGAAAAATATATAACTATGAATCCAATAGGATTTCAATAGGATATAGCCGGCGTGGGTGTGGGTGGGGACTCATGCAAGGGATGTGTTTGATGTTCCTACTGATTATAACTGATTTACCACTTTTAAATTCATGTAAAACTATTTTACGCTTACGGCTGATATTTATTGCAAAGAACCCTGTTTATTTTGTGTTATTTATGTCGGGGATAACAATTCTCGTTCACTTTTTATGGTATGGTTTGGTTTTTTAAAAATTTTGTTATGTTTGCATTTAATTCGTTGGGGGAATATGATATAAATTTAGACGATGTTATGTATGGAATTTTTGTTAATTAATTACGAAGTTGATGTAAAAATTTGTTACGATTTAGCATTATATTCGGTTCAGTAATGATTAGAACATGGTTATGCTCTAAATTTTTCGTTTAAATATTACGATGTTAATGTAAAATTAAACATTGAAATGTTAGGACAATATTGCTTGAAAAAAGTCTTCGTGGAATAGGTACGTTTTGTAGGAAGTGTTAGTTACTGTTTACTTGTTGTTAAGTAGCGCGAAGTTTGTTAATTTTAGTTTAGTCTTATTCGCCACGTAGTATGGTTGTGTTGTTGAGGTTGGTCATGTGTGTAGCATTATTCTTAGTCAGGTGTATGTTATGTTTAAGCTTTAGCAATGTGTATTAAAAAACATTGTTCACGGTTAGCCAGGTATGTTATTCGTTATGGTTAGTATATAAAGAACTTAGGTTTTGTCTGTTATGTGTATCTCCGAATTGGATACTCGAAATTGACTATAATCAATGGAGACAAGTTTATTAATATATATCTAATTATATGGTTCGGATGGGGTGTTAGGGAGGCAGCGGGAGGGCCGATGTGGTTGAGTGTGTTGACTTGATTTACAGCCTGTTTAAAATCGGGTGACTATTATCACTTACTATGACCATATTTTTATATCGAAGAGTTTATTTTTTATATGGTTGGAAGAAAATTTTGTTTATGTTATGTATGGATATATATATATGTTGAGAAAACAGAGAATAAAAGAGATGTACTTGATATTTAGGGTAAGCGTTATGATAAAAGTTTTTGTGTTAAATGGTATACCTATTGGTAAGTACAAAAAACTTGTTACGTGTAGTCAGGATATTCGTTGGGGTCTGTATGGAATTTAGGACAGGAGTGTGATGAATAAAATTTAGTTAAATTATTATGTGGGCGGAGTCGATAGGTTAAAAAAATTTGAAGGCGTTTATATGCTGAGCAGGATGGCTGTGGAGTAAAATAGGTATTTTGAAGAGGGGTTAGCGTTGCATCATATGGTTAGTTCACTTTACTGGATGTAATATTGATGGCTGAATTTTGGGTGTTTCATGTGTTAACATGGGTCTAGTCGCAAGGTAAGTTTGTATGTTAGGGAATTTGTCGTTGTACATTATTTTTCCTAGTTCGGGTTATGCTATGTTAGCTTATTGATGTGGAAAACTTGTATTACCTAGCTGATATTCGTTGTTGATTCAGAATATGATTAATTAACACCATGTTAGATACATTTTTTTTGTTGTTAGAATATTTCCATGTTAATGTAAAATTAAAAACAATTTTTATGGTTAGAGATATACTCGGAGAAAGTTGTAGTGAATTAGTCGTTACGTTTTTGTATGTTATTGTTTGAGTTAACTTTAACTGTTGTAACTGAAACTTGTTAAAAAGTCAACAGTTTTATTTTCATGTTGTACGGTTTAGTTGTTATGTGTAGGGTTTCGTCCGTTGGATTATATTCTTAGTTCACTATGCAGGCAATGTAAGCTTTATTATATGTGAAAAACTTATGTTACGTGTTTAGCCTATATTCTTGATCAGTACTGATAATTTATACAATGTCTATGATGATATATTTTTCGTTTTAATTAATATTGCCATGCTGACATTTGAAACATTACATTGCTATGTTAGAGATATGCTTGACAAAGTATGCATAAAGTTACGGCTTTAAGGTTGTAATTGAGGTTTCGTCGTTGTAATTTTAATATTCTTAGTTCTGGTAATGCTATGGTATAGCTTATTAATTATTGAAAACAGATGTTACGCTTAGCATAAAATTCAGTGGTTAGTTACTATACACGAACACTTATTTTTGCGTTACTGTTTTATCCGAGAAGGGATACTCCAAAGAAATTGACCTGAATCAATTAGATCACCAGATCATGGAGGAGGAGGGGCGATGGTTTTAATTATTACTGGATGGTACCTGCTTTAGGATCGGTAAACTTATTACAATTTACTACGATATTTTTATTCAAAGAACTAATATTTTATGTTACGTCTGCGATTAAAATTTGTTATGTTTAACAATTATTGTTGGGGTTTATTATGGTTATAGTTAGGGTAAATAAAAAAAAAATTTTAATTATATTATTACTGAGTTAGATGTTAAAAAATTTTTAGTTACAGATTATGTGTTGGGGGTTTATGATAGTTAGATAAGGTTATGATAGTAACTTTTTTGCTTAAATTTTTACTAAAGCTAATTTGGTTAAAAAAAACTTTGTTACGTTAGCATATGATCGTTGGGTAGTATGATAATTAGACAGATGTGTATGAATTTTTGTCTAAATATAACTGCGTCAATGTAAAATTAACGTAATATGTTAGAGATATGCTTTGAAAAAAGTATTGAGTAGGTTGCGTTGTGAGCATGCAATGATTAGCAAGTTATGTAGTGTAATTAAGTTAGGAACTTTGTTAATGTTAACAGCCGTTATTCATGCGTAAGGTTGGTGTTAGGTATTGTCCGGTGTATATTATTTCCTAGTTCGAGTTGTTATGCTTTGTAGCCTTTATTTTGATGGTGAAACTTTATTACGTTAGCATTATATTCATCGATCAGTATGAAATAATAAAAAAGGCCAAAATGTATTGATAAAAATGTTTGTTAAATATTACCATGTAACTGTTAAAATTAACATTGCTTGTAAGCAAGAGATCATGCTTTGACAAATAATTTATTATCTTTTAACCAATCGCTCTACAGTATGTTAGTTACTTTACTGTTGTTAAGTGTAACCTTTGTTAGACGTTTACCAGTGTATTCATTATAGAGGTGTCGTGTAGGTGTTGTCGTTTCATTATATTTCCTTAGACCGGTTGATTGGTAGGTGTTGCTAGTTTTTACCCAATGCGAAAACTTTTTATGTTAAGCAATATTCCGTTGATCAAGGTATAAAGAACTTGTTTTATTGTTTATGTTTATCCAAAAATGCATACACGAAATGTGACTTGAATCAAATAGAGATTCGATAGATCGTTTAGATATAGGAGGGTAGGTGACGAAAGAGGAGAAGTAGGGGTGGGATGGGAGTGAATTACTGATTTACTGCCTTTTGGTATGTAACAAAAACACCAAATTTTTTTACGGTTTATAAAAATAAAAAGACATAAAAATTTTCTTAATGATAATTAAAAACATAAATAATATTTTTTTAACGAGAATAAAATAAAAAATTAAAAGTTTTTTAAAAAAAAAAAAAAACAAAAAGTTTGTTTAAATAATAATACTTAAAAATAATTAAAAGTTTTTAGTTTTTGTGTTATAAAACATAAAGACAGTAGCAAAAACATAAAATGTTTTTTTTAATATATTTGTATATGTTGACCCTTGGCAAAACAAGAATCAATGTAATTAGCTATAATGTTTCGAGAGAACGAATCCAAAACAGAATCATAGTATTGCGTAAGATTTTTTCGTAAAATGTGGGAGGAGTGTTGAACAATTACTCGACTTGTATCTGTTAACCTTCTATAGAAAGGAGGAAAGACCATACAAATTTCAGTAGATGTTCTTTCGTTTTCTGTATGCAAATGCTTATCTACTTTACTGTTGTTAAGTATTATGGAACTTTTTGATTGTTAGCCATTTATGCGATCATAAGGTATGTTAAGTTTTTCATGTGCGTTAGTATGTTATATTCATTAGTCAGGAATAATGATATGTGAGTTTTATTATGTGGAAAAACTTTGTGTTACGTTAGCAAATATACTCGTTGGCCAGTTATAATAGAATTGAGGTAAA
This sequence comes from Trachelipus rathkii, assembly GCA_015478945.1. Lineage (NCBI taxonomy): Eukaryota > Metazoa > Arthropoda > Malacostraca > Isopoda > Trachelipodidae > Trachelipus > Trachelipus rathkii. The sequence goes on along the minus strand of JABUQX010064471.1, from coordinate 20,442 downwards.
GTTTAGGTAACTTTGATTGTTAAATTTGTTCTTAAGTTAAAAAAAAACAACAGTGATATGTATAGAGATATTTTTGAAAAAAAGTGTGAATAGGACACGTTCTGCATGCAACGTTAGTTCACTTTACTGTTGTTTACAGTTACTGGAACTTTGTTAATTGTTTAGCTGTTTAGTCGAAGGATAAGATCATGTTAGGTTGTTGTTGTTGTTTACCTTATATTCTGAGTTTCAGGTTATCGATGAGGAGAGTATGGTGGATGTTTTGATTACTGATTTACTGTTTACTGATTTAGTGTAGCGTAAAAAAAAAGTGTAAATTTACTTATATAAACATAGAGGAAAAAAAAAATTTTTTTTTAAAAACAAAATGCTTTAAAAAGGAAATAAAGTTAAAATACAAAGTTTTTTACTTTTTTAAACAAAAAACAAAAAGTTTAAGGAAATACAAAATTTAAAAATCGAAATTAAAAATTTTAAAAGAAAATAAACATTACCAAACTAAATAAAAATTTTTTTAAAACGCAAAACGAATTTAAAGAAAAATAAAATTAAAAATAAATAAAGTTTTTTTAAAAACAAAAGTTTTTAAAAAAAATGAATAAAAGTTTTTTTAAAACAAAAAGAAAAAAAAAATGTGAAAGGCAACGTTCTGTATGTCTTGTTAGTTACCTTTACTGTTGTTAAGTATGGAACATTTTGTTAATTTACGTTGTTTCATCGTATTTTATTAAGAATATGTTAGGTTGTTTATCGTTGATATTTATATTCTGAGTTCTGGTTATGATATGTTGTGAGCTTAATTAGTTGATGTAGAACATTTGTTACGTTAGCATATATTCGTTGATCAGTATGATGTTTAGGTCAGTAGGTATGATAAATTTTGTTTAAATTGTTACGTATTAAGGGTAAAAAATAACAGTAGTATGTTAGAAGAAATGTTTGAGATAAAGTGTGAAACAGGGTAAGTTTGATGCGATGCTAGGTTACTTACTGCTGCTTAAAGATAATTGAACTTTGTTAATGTTAGCTGTTTATTCTGCAGTGCTTAAAGTATATGTTAGGTTTTGTCGTTGTATATTTTATTCTGAGTTCCGGTTATGAATGTTAGCTTATTGATGTGAAGACTTTGTTACGTTAGCATATATTCGTTAGGTCAGTATGATGTTTAGGGTGAGGGTAATGATGAATGGTTTTGTTAAGATGAGTTACTGGTGTTTAATGAAAAAATAACAGTTGATATGTTAGAGAAATGTTTTGAGAAAGTATGAATAGGGTACGTTTTGTTGCCAATCGTTAGTTATTTTACTGTTGTTAAGTATGGAACTTTGTTAATTGTTAGCTACAATATTTATTCCGTTGACTTTAAGAAGTATGTTTAGAAGCATTGGGGTCGTTGTATATTAATTATTCTATGAGTTCCGTGTATGATATGTTAGCTTTAATGATGTGAAAACTTTCGTTTAGCGTTTAGGGCATATATCGTATTTTTGAGGGCAGTTATGATGTTAGGTGAGCAATGAGTAAATTTTGTGAAATGTTACGGTGATTAATGTTAAAAATGACCAGTGATATAGTTAAAGAAATGTTTGCGAAAGAGTTATGAATAGGGTACGTTTTGTTGTAATGTTAGTTACTTTTACTGTTGATAAGTTTGAACTTTTGTTAATGTTAGCATATTTAATTCGTGCCTTAAAGAGATATCGGTTAGGCATTGCGTCGTATGTATATTAATATTTGAGTTCAGGTTAGGGGCCGTATGTTAGCTTCACTGATGTGAAAACTTTTTAGTTACCATATATCATTGTCAAGTTATGATGGATTAGTAAGGGATAGTAATTTTTGTTTTAAAGTTACGCGTTACTGTAAAAACAATAACAGTGATAGTTTAGAAAATATGTTTTGAAAAAGTGAATAGGGTACGTTTTGCTGCAATGTTAGTTACTTTACTGTGTTAAGTATGGAACTTTTTTGTTAATGAAGCTGTTTATTCGCGCTTAAGATATGTTAGTTTGTATTGATATTTATATCTATAGAACCGGTATGATGGTATGTTATATCTTGATTATGTGAAAAAACTTTTTGTTACTGTTAGCATATATTCGAAGGTTTGAATAAAAGAACTTATTTTTGCCAAATAAATAAAATAGTACATGAAATTAAAAACAAAAAGTTTTAAAAGAAATGAAATTAAAAAATAAATTTTCTTTTTAAAAAAAAAATATATACATTTTTCAGAGAGGATTAAATCAAAAATAAAAAGTAAAACTTTTTTTAAAAGCAAAAGTTTTTAAAGAACTGAATTCAAAAAAATTTTCAAAAGCAAATAAATAAAATAAACAATAAGTGCAGTGCTATATTATAAAATGAATATTTGCTTCAAAAATCTCGCTCCTGTTCGTTCTGTATGAATCGTTATTTACTTTACGGTTGTTAAGTATTGGAGCTTTGTTATTGTTAGCAGTTTATTCGTGCCGTAAGGTTGGTAGGTTTTGCTTACATTATATTCGTAGTTTCAGTTTGATGCTATGTTTGCTTTATTGATGTGGAAAAAACTTTGTTACGTTAGTATATATTTCATTGATCACTATGACAATTAGACTGTATGATAAAATTTTGTTAAATATTACTATGGGTAATGTAAAAAAATCCATGATATGTTAGAAAAAGTGGGAGTAGGTTATTAGTTTGCATTTGTACATTATACTCTTAGTTCTGAGTTATGACACGCTTTGCATTGATTGATGTGAAAAACTATTGCTTTACGTTAGCATATATGGAGTGGTCTGGTGTGGGATAATTAGATAAGGTTATGACAAAATATTGTGTAAATATTACTATGTTAATGTAAAAATATCTAGGGTTGGGATAGGGAGAGGTTAGGGACGTGCGGTTTGATTTACTGATTTACAGGTTTAGGGTATGTAAAAACACAAATTTCTTAAAATATAAATATGAAAAGAGAAAATTTTTAGTAAAAACAAACGGTTTAAAGCAGTATAAACCAAAAATAAATGAAAGTTTCTGTGCTTATATGTTATACAGAATATGACCTGAATCAGTAGCTCGTAAGATCATTGGTCAATAGATTATAGGTGCGAGGGGTTGTGAGGCTAGGGGAGATGGAAGATGGGAAGGCTCTGGAGGCCCTGGGGGCTCTCGAGGCTCTGGAAGCTTTTTGATCTATATAAAAAAACGTAAATTTTTTAAATTTTTTAACTTTTTTTTTTTTTTTTTTTTTTTTTAATTTTTTTTTTTTTTTTAACTTATAACTCTCATATTCGAAGTTCTACGTCCTAATAAACATATATTTTGATACTAATATAGGACTGACACTGTTTATTATAGCACCGCACCGGAGCCAGGCACCGGTGTGCAGCTGTGCAACTCGTACTCTTCTTGTGTCAGGACTCCTTCTCCACTCTTTTCTTCTTTTATTATTCGTTTATTCCTTCTTCCTTCCTCCTTCTCGTCCTCTGTTTTGCACTCTTGTGCCTTTTTTTCAGATGGAGCCCCTACGTGGCGGGCCGTAGACACCCTATACGGACTTGTAACCATCATATTCGAGCTCTACGGTCTCGTTAACCTATATAGGGACACCAACATTGGTTAACGATGTTATTGTAACTTCAGCACATGCAACCGCGGCTCCAGCCCGAGCCGTACTGACTCCGGACTCCTCTGACTCTGAATCCTTCCTCATTCCTTCTTCCTTCCTTCCTTCTTCTTCCTTTCCTCATTTCTTCCTTTCTTCTTCTTCCTCTGTTTTGCATTCCTGCTGTATTATTCTTCTATTTTCAGAGGGAAACCCCCCTCCGGGGGGTCCCTGGACTCCGACGCCGAATCAGACTCCGACTCCAACTCTGGCTCCCCTACCCTGTCTCCAAGTTTCAATCTTCTACGATTATTTTAATTTTTAGGGGGGCAGCGCTCCCCCTAAGGGGGAGCGCAGAGGTAATCTCGTCTCCGACGAGATTATGTTCATTCATATAGCTCCACATGACCAATATCTTAAGCCCGAATGCGCTTAATGGTGTTCACTCTGGCGCTATTCGAGGGGGCAGCACCCCCTTAGAGGTAACCTAGGGTCATCAAAATTTTTTTTTAAATTAATTTAACACCTACATAGATATATATTCCAAGTTGTGAAAGCCGATAGCCTTTTGAATACCTTTAATAGTTTTTGAAAATTCGAAATCGGTGGTCTACGAAGTAGTGCACTTACTACTAGTGAGATAAATGTTTATACCATTATTTATATATTTTTTTCCATTACTTTAATTTTTATTTCAGAATAAATCATTTATCCATAATGTTTTTTTTTTTCATACCAGGATTTCATAAATGGTTGAAGATGGATAAACAAGTTTCTTTAGCCGCTCATCTATGGAAGTAAAATTTCAAATTCGGAAAAAATTTCAGCTTCCATGTCAAAATAAATTATTCTTTTCATCTCTTTCATTAGAGGAAAGTTCCTATAACCATCAGGTTTGAGAAATCTGTTCTTTATTTTGAATTTTTTTTTCTTTCTTTTTTTTTTTTTTGGCATTTCTGAAATATTTCCTGAAAGAAATATTTATCTTAAAGAATTTTTCCACAAGTGGTTCCTGGGTAATTTATCCAAATTCCCCAGCATGTCACGTTACTCCCGTTTAGTGTGGGCGAGTGTGACGAGGGCGTCAGTCGTTAGACACTACTCTAAAAGCGTGAGTGAAAGGTAAGACCCTAAATGTCATATGGGCTAAATTTTGAGTGAATCTCTCTTGTTATTGCATTTTTCTTCTAGTTCTAGTAATCTACAGTCAACAGCAATCTCCTCGATGTACAATTTACCACAAAACTTAATAATTAAAATATGGATTTTATGTAGATGATATGTCCAATGTTTTGGACTCGTACAAAAGCGTCATTTCTAGCAACTTTAACTATACGAAAAAGAACTATAATAGAATATATATATATATTATATATTAATATATATTATAAATATATATATATATTATACTATATATATATATATATTACTATATTATATATATATATAATAATATATAATATATATATCATATGTCAGCCTCCCGACAAGAAACATAGCAATGTAACAAAAAAGCAGTAACACTACAGGAAAATTAAATAAATTTTTATTAAGCAGCATTCATTTTTACCATGAAATGTAAAAAAATAAAAAAAAATAAAATGCTTTGAAAAATTTTAAAATTGTTAAAAAATGGTTGGAAAATCTGGATTTGATAACGTCGATTTTGTGAGAAGAAGCAAGGAGCTCCATCAGTAAGAGTGAACATTAGGGTTGCCAAATGTCGATTTTTCGTTTAACCTAAAAAGAATCCCAAGGGTAAGACGGACAAAGGATGGACAGAGTCAGGTTCCTCGCCCTACCGGGGACGACGGGCAGTCCCTCCGTCGCGTCGAACCCCGTAAAAAGGAAATAAAAAGAAAATTAACATTTCTCCAGAGCAGAATAAAAAACTTAATTGCACTCTGCTCTCCGAACAACTGCAGAATGGAAGGTTGTATGAGAGCCGTAACGCTGCAAGGTTAAGTTGAGAGCGTTACTCTGCCAGAACAAAGATTTATACTCAATATTTAAGTGTTGTTAATAAAATATTGGAAAAAAGGAATGTTTTTTAAGTTTCATCATGAAATATGCTTGCAAAATCAGAAATGTTATTTATTTTCCTGTAGCTGTTATAATTTTTTTGTTACATGCATGTATTGCTTTCTGGAGTCTGGCCTATATATATATATATATATATATTATATATATAAGTATATATATATAATATATATAATATAACTATATATATATATATATATATATATTATATATATTATATTATATATGAATATAATTTATATAAACTACTTTAATATATATACTATTACTATTATATATACAAGATAGTATAGAGTAATATATAAAGGAACATGTGAATTTCAAAAATCAAATCATATAGATACTTCTTTAATGAAATTTTATTACAAACAAAAAAAATTTAATATAAAATAAATAAATTGATAAAAATAAATTTTAAAAATATGTGAACTTTTACTGCTAACTAACTTAACTTAACTAACTTACTTAACTTAACTTAATCTAACTTAACTATCTCATCTAAATAAATTTTATCGTACTTATAAAAACAAAAATTGAAACTATTTTCTAAAAATATTTTCATAAAAATGTTAAGTTGCTAGAAATGACACTTTTGTAAGAGTCCAAAACACGGCATATCATCTACATAAGACCATATATATTATTATATAATATAAAATGGCTATACAAAGTGAAACTAATAAATTATAAGTAAAACGAAGAAATAATTTAGTTGATTTATTTGGCAAACATGCTAATTTTATTTTAGATTGTTGAAAAAATTGTCATCACTAATAAAATGTTGGAATTGTAACATCTCCTGTTCAAATGTATTTGTATGCGCAGACTTTTCCCACAACACACAACATTGAAGGCGTGTATATGCAGTATGGCAGACTTGTAACATCTCAATCTTGCTTTTTAAAATTAACTTAATAAATTCAAAACTATTAAACAGTAGTGTTCATCATTCTCTCTTGCACTAGCATGTGTATCAGGTGTTGATGCAGATAGCGGACCTTACACTGTTGGTATTTCCTGTATGCGTGTCACATACTTTGTGGGCTAATCACACTAATGCTATGACTTGTTCTAATTAGGTCACACGTTAACAGTCTACGAATATCTATCTATCTATCTATTCTAGTCTATTATCTATCTATCTATCCTATCTATCTATCTATCTATCAATCTATCTATCTATCTAATCTTATCTACTCTATCTATCTATCTATCATATATATATATACTATATACTATTATATATATATATATATATATATATATATTATATATATAATAGTAATATATATATATATATATATATATATATATTATATATATACTATAATATAATATTATAGTATATATAATATATAAATATATATATATATATCCATATATATATATATCTCATTATATATATTATATTATAATACTATATATTATATATATATATACCTATATATATATAATATATATATATTATATTATATACTATATATATAGTATCATATATTATATATATATACATATATAATAACTATATATATATATAATAACTATATAATATATAATATATATATAATATATATATATATAATAATATATATAGATATATATTATTATATATATATATATATAACTATATATATTATATTATATATATATATATCGCTATAAAATTCACCCGAAATGCTTCCTTGTTTAATTATTATTAACAATTATAGTTTATATGTGATAAACAGATGTAAACTATATAAGATAAGTAATTAGTTTTAATTTCAGCAGATTTTGACCAAATAAACACCAAACTGTAGCTTTTTCTGACGTCTAAAACGTCGTTTTCGAGTGTTTTCTGTGTTCTGTTAGTTCATGTCTGTTGTATATTTCAGTTCTGAAAACCTATGCTTTTGACATTTGTCGAGACCCTTCTTGCAGTTGTTTTTCGAAATGACTTCAAGCTTGAAATATACAAAGATTGGACTATTATCTAAAAAATTTAGGAAAAGAAATTCTGATATTTGACGCCAAATCTGAGCAATGGTCGATTTTTAAAACCTACTAATTTTCGGTTTTCAAAGTGAAAAATTGATATTTTTTTTCTGTTTATACGATCTGTATGATATTTTCAGGACATTTGTAGTCGGGGGAGTTACACATTTTTTATTTAGATAATTTCTTTGTATATGCAATAGTTTTGGATTTATTCTTGGAACAAATTTTCCAAGAAAATAAAGTTTACATTTTTGAAAATTTTTCTTTTGTGTATGCAGAAAAAATTTCTAAGTAAAAAGATGTATCTATCCCGACTATACAAGCTCTGAAAAT
>JABUQX010064471.1:2500-7500 GCA_015478945.1 Trachelipus rathkii | reverse complement strand
ACGTATAATTTTTTAAATAAAACATTGTTTTAATTAAACACGTACATTTATATTACTCATTCAAATATAACTAAAATTATTTCAAAAGTTTCTTGAAAACTTTCTATAATAAATCATCATTATATTTGAAACCAAATAATATTATTAACTGGTAATGCTTTTTGTTTTATAAATTATAAACTATCAAGTTAAAATAATTTTTACTAAAATATTATGAAATTTTATTAAACATATATTTTACGTACCTTTAAAGACCAATAAATCAGTAAATCAGTTAAGGTCAGCCCTAGCACCCCCTCGACACCAAGCTATGCCACGTTTTGTTCTATTGACTTACTGCTTTACATCATCTTTATCCATGTAATAAGTATAAAAATAACAAAATAGGTTCCTCTCTGCTAACATAACATGTATTTATTAAAATCATTCTAAGTTTCTTATTTAAAAATAACAATTATTCACTTACATTATATTTCGTTCGATGTTAACTAAAAAATTTTCAAAGTTTTTTAAATTATTCGGATTTTCTTTATTATTATTTATTATTATTATTTTATCTATTATTGACATTCCATCACGAGAAAACACAACAAACCGCACTTCTTACAGATACGAAACTGACCCCTCTCTGTAAAATGTGTTGAAATAACTACTTTAGGCATAAATTTAGGATAATCCTTTTGTATCCCGGGGCGGTTTAGGCCTAATTCCAGGTTATAATATTGGTCTAAAAGTAAAGTTTTTGTGTGGCTTTCACGCCAAAAACTACGTTAGGCCTAAATTAGGCCTAAATTTGGGATAATCCTTTTTGTATCCCATGCTGATTTAAGCCTAAAACCAGGTCAAAAGGTAATTCTCCAGTATAGACAGAATCCATTGTTATATTATTTTTATAAATATATTTCAAACTGAAACATGCTGGTATCGGTAAGATCCTTTTAAGCAGCGTAAGAGGAAATGTTTTCCTTATTGTCATTTGTTAGATGCTCCTTATTCTCTATCATGAACATACAAATCCGAGCGTTTTAGATCACTGGAATCTGCGTCTATTGAAAATATGGTGAGAGGACGTCTTTAAACTTGTATTTGAGCAGGTGTGTTTTTTATTATCTTTTAGACCCAACTCATTTTAAAAAATCATGGTCATTTTAGCTGTTAAGCGGGCACAAGTTATCTGATTGTATTAAAAGTTTTTTATTTTTACTAAGTTTTAGATTATATTTATAAAAAATTTACAACGAGGAATCATTATCAATTTCACTAGCAAATAAGATAATATTACTTCGCTAGATTAATAGTAACGTGAAGCAAAACGCAAGAGCGCCGCAAGCGGACCCGGTGCGGAACCGACGCATGAACCGCCGGCGTTAATATTACTAACCGCCGTCGCGAAAAATATGCGCGCGTTGTTTTCAAAGATGAGTATGGGCATTACATCCTAGAGGTTGGATATCTTTTGGAGCACCGTTGTTCCCATTCAGTATGTATCAAATGTTACAAGTCACCAGAATAATAATGAACGATGTTCATATAATATTAGGAAACGGTATATTTTTGAAAATACAAATTGATGTAATGAAAGGTTTACAACGGTGTTTCATAAAGAACAAATCATTCTTACGCGAGCGCGTAGTAATATTACGCCGGCGGGTTTAATGCGGCGGTTCCGCACCGGGTCGCGCTTGGCGGGCGGCTTTGCGTTTTGCTTCACGTGCATCTACTATAATCTTAGTGAATTAATTATTATTCGATTTCTAGTGAAATTAATATTATTCCTCAATGTAAGTATTTATAATAAATATGATATACACTTAGTAAAAATAAAACACTTTTTAAATACAACATCAGATAATTGTTGCACCGGCGTAACAGCATAAAATATCTATGATTTTTAAAATGAGGTTGGGGTCTAAAAGGTATAAAAACACTACCGCTCAAATACAAGTTTATAAGAACAAAGTTAATTTCAAAAGACGATTAAATAATTCTTCGACCAATCAATTACGAGGTTCAGCTTATGAACTAGGGGAAAACTACTCCGAACAATCACAAGTAAGGAAAACCTTTCCTTCTTACCTGCTTAAGGATCTTTACCAGATCCTAGCATAGTTTCAGTTGAAAATATATTAATATAAAAAAATAATAATAACAATAATTCTTGTCTTATACATGAGGGAATTTACTAATTTGAACCTTTGGTAAATTAGAGCTTTATAATAAATTAATCGAGCGTTATGGATACTAAAGGAAATAGATTAATGCCTTAAATTTTAAAGGCCCTATAATATTAGCCGACCATAAGATAAGTATATTTGCAGCCACCATTCTTACAGTAAAAATAAAGGAGATTCAGTTTTTTGATATAGTATAGTTACGTTGCAACCTGGATTAATGGTAGGTTCCTATATCGCCCGCGCGTACAAGAGAAACGCAGATGTATCGGCGTAAATTATACTGCCAAAGTAGATCCTCATTTCAGGAAACAGGCATTTACGAGGACGAAGGAGGTCACGTTTCGCTACTGCTCGGTAACGAAGAAGATGACCCAAGACGAGCCGGGTCGGAGACCCTCCCGTGTGTTGTGTTTGTCTGGGGCGGGAAGTGAGGTACTTGCGCACGAGTCACCACCGAGAGTAGTACATACGACTCACATAAATACTATTCCATTACATAGGAGGTATATACATTGAATAATAAAGAAAAACGGAATTATTTAAAACAAAACTTTGAAGAGGTAATATCTTTTTGTGTATAAAAAGATTAAAAATCGAAAAAAAAAGCAAAATTAAATAGGAAACATATCACGTGAAATTAATATAATGTAAGTGAAGTTAGACCAAAAATTAATTAAGATGGTCTATCTAATTTTTAATATATAGTGTCAATCTAGAAACCAATAATGACAATAGAATTTTAATTATAAACATACATGTTATGTTAGCCACACGAGACGAAAACTATTTATTAAATATTTTTATACTCCATAATTTACGGCCAAAATAAAGATGATGCTAACAGCAGTAACTATGTTCAAAGAACAAAAGAACTTATACTCGGCATAGTTTGAGTTATGCTAAAAGGCCCCCACACCCACGAAACCAACCCGCGTGTAGGGTTGCCTGTACACTTAAACTGAATATTACTGACTTTAGTTTGCATCCTTACGGTACGTAAATATATGTTTTTTAACTAAAATTCATTAAAAAAATCTTTTAGATTATAAAAAAAATATTTTAAAACCATTGAATTAGTATATAAAAATTTATAACACAAAAGTAATTTAATCAGTTAATAATAAATTCTCTTGATTACTAAGATAATGATTGATAAATTTTATTATAGAAGTTTTTTAAGAAACTTATGTTGAAAATAATTAGTATATTATTGAATGAGTTAATTATAAAATGTACGTGTTAATTTAAAACATAAAATGTTTTAATATAAATAAATATACAGTTATATGATAGTAAGTGAGTCACCCCTGTTGAAATCGCATGTCGTTGCTGTGTGGGGTGTGTTGTCAGTGCACAACCACACCCACCTAATGTTTGTAAGCAATATCTGTAGCCACAGAACAACCAATCCGTGAAACCTCGTCAGTGGAAAGTAATCTGTGTGAGTGTACAGTAAATCTGGTGTCAATTAGAGTCCGTAAGATAATCTGCTGTGCAGTGTAGGAAAGATAAGACAAGATGTGAAAGTAAATCTGTGTGAAGAGTTATGCTGTAAAGAAAATCTGATGTGTGAATGTGTAGTGTGTGTGTGTGTGTGTCTGTGTGATTTAGTAAAAACAAAAAAATATATGAATAATAAAAATAATAATATATAACAATATTAAATAAATGTGTGCGTGATGTGATTAGTAAGTGTAAATTATGTAATGTTAACTATTGGAGAAATAAATGTAAGTGTCATAGTGAATGTGAATGTAACTAAGTGATACACAAAAGTTTGAGGCGGGGGCGAGCGGGTGGAAAAAAAACTGAGCATCTATTAGCGCAAATATCGGGTATTTATCGTAATACTCTCAAACGTAGATAAGTCCCGGTCAGTAGCTCCACTAAGATTAGTAAGATAATGAATAAAGTCGTCTCCCATAGAGAATAAAATGTAAGTAGTCATACAGTGCATGTAGGTGTGATGGATCACACCAGTGTCATGTGAAATGCGTGTTAAATATTAGACTGTAAGAAGAGTCAAAACCGACCACACCAAACGGATATATCATAGTAGAATAGCCTAGATGAAAATGGTGCTTCTCTTGCTACACTATAAATTAGGGACGAACACGAGAAGATACACACCCTGTTTCTATAGAGTCTACAGAGACGCGGACCCATCACTCTTACGCGGACCGGAATTCACAGGCCTATTGTTTATTCTGAGCGTCCCGGGGTGAAGTATGAGAAAGTTTTGGGTTTCTCTTTGTAACTTTTCTAGGCTTATTTATGTGGCAATGTTTGCAGTGGATGATTTATCCGGTTATTCTGAAACGATATCGGTTCCATATAGATGCCAAGAACTGGAACAGCTAATCATTGATACATTACTGTATTAATAACAATTTTTTGTGTGACTTTGTGTACTAATACCTTGATTGAGTTTTTTACATCTGATATTTCTGGGTCTATGGGGAGATTGTAGGGGTTATCGATACTGCTTTTGAATATCGATGCTGTATTTAAATGAAATCGAAGAGTAACCCTCTGAGTGGCTTAACTAAAGTATATATATATATATATATATATACTATTTATTATATATAATATATATATATAATATATATATACTATATATATCATATATATTATATATATATATATATATATATATTTATATAGTATATATATTATATATATAATATATATATATATATTTATTATATATATAATATATATTACTTTTTAATCATATAGAAGATATCGTTATCAAAGAAACACGATTATTTCATCTTTTCGTTTTATACTCGCATGCGCATGCGCCAGATGAAGCTTTACCAT
>JABUQX010064470.1:30000-35000 GCA_015478945.1 Trachelipus rathkii | reverse complement strand
ATTAAACGAGTTAGAGGATGAATTCTTAGCCATCTCAGTCTCAGGCAAGAGCAAAAGGTTAGGGCGTTAGAGTTTACGAAGGTGGTATTCCACAGTGGCAAAGTTAGAGTTTAAGCTGTAAGCCGGGGATGTTGGTAAAGTCAATAGGAAGCACTCTACTATGCAAAATCCGCCATCTCTCTCTCTCTCATCTCATACACACACACCACACCACACAACTCACACACAAACACACAAACACACACACAGACACACACACACACACACACACACACACACACACACACACACACACACACCACACACCACACACATAAAAACAAAAGACAAAAACAGACTAAAACAAAAGCAGAAATCGAGATAAAATTGAACATAAACTTAAACCTTAGCTTAAACATAAACAAGTGCTAAAAAATTTAAAAATCAATTTTTTGCATAAATGTAAAATAAAAACTTTAAACCTATTTGGCAAACCTTTTTACCCCACTCGAGTAGGCAGTATTAAATTTTGTTAAAACCTACAACTACAAAAACGTTAAAAAAAAATGAAGAAACTTAAAACTAGAACTTATCTTATAAAACACCGATCGCAGAACTTTGCTAAAATGAATAAATGGTTTACCGAGTGATACTATTTAATAAAACTTTCAATTAAAACAAAATATGATTTGAAAAGCACACAAACACTTTCACCAAACATAGCACAGCATAATAATAACAATAAGTAAAATAAAGATAAACTTTAAATAGAGAGCATTTTAATTTGTAGAATACATGAAAGAATTTCGGTAGGGTATGATATTTGGATATTGAAAGGATGGGAGTGTGAAGCAAAAGGATTTACTCTATATTCCTCAGGGAAGAAGCATGTGACTCAAGAGATTCAAAGAGTAGAGTAATAGCTGAAGCAAAAGGATTTACTCTATATTTCCTCAGGGGAAGAAGCATGTGACTCAAGAGATCCAAAGAGTAGAGTAATAGCGATTGTGTATTTTGAGTGAATCAAAAGAAATACTATTACCGCAGACGGAAGCCGACTTAAAGAGAGGAAGATAAAACACAGCAGGTAAAGCAGATGAAGACAAGAGAGTTCCACAGAAGAGAGGTGGCTGGAAAGAAGGAGGCACCACAACGAACAAGCCTGGGGTTCCCAATATTCACACAAAATTCATGAGAGCGCTGGGCACCCCTTGTGCAACGAGGGCGACGCATTGGTGGCGGAATGCGATTGGTCAACTCACTCGAGCACCTGCCATTGTAATACCTAAAGTAAAGAGATAGAGCACCAACGTCACGTCGTAGGGATACAGTGTCAAGGGAGTTTGAAAGTAGGGGACAGTTTATTAATCTTTAGCCTTAGTCTCAACCCTATCCAATAGAAGGGCGGAACCGGAGCCCCCCTCAAGGGCGGATAAGACCCTTATATAATAGCAGTAACTGTTCGGAAGAAAAAAATTCCTGCAACCTGAACAGAACCCCCAGTTTCTTTGAAGCCACCTTAGCAACCGTTGCGATGTGAGGTTTCCAAGATAGCTTGTTGTTTATGTTTAGACCAAGAATGTTTAATTTGTCCACAGGTGAGACGGGAGAGTCGTCGAAGAAGATAGGATAGTTGGGAGGTGTTTTTGAGAAGGAAATGTGAAGAAGTTTAGTTTTTAAAGAGTTGAATTTCACGAGGTTGCGGTGACCCTATCGGGATATCCCATAAAGATCAGCAAGAATAGAATCGGAAAGCTGAAGTCAATAAGTAATTCTAGAAGCAAAAGAGGGAGCAGATTTGAAATGAGTGGAAAAATGGAGAGTTGAGTCATCGGCATAAGAATGAACAGAGTTAGATGTGCAGCTGAGAAGATCGTTAATGAAAAGTAAGAATAAAGTTGGAGATAGAACAGAACCTTGCGGAACACCACAATTAACAGGAAAGGAAGAAGAGGTCGCTCCATCAGCAAGTGCCGATATGGAGCGATCTGAGAGGAAACTAGACATAAGTGAGCAAAGAGAAGGAGGGAACCCAAAGGAAGGGAGCTTAGAGAGCAGTGACGCATGCCATACCCGGTCAAAGGCTTTCGATATGTCAAGCGCCACCACAGCACGACTCACCCTAGTCCTTAAGGGCAGAAAACAATAGATCAGCGAGATAGGAAAGAATGTCAACAGTTGACCTCGAACGTCGAAAACCATTCTGGTAATCTGAAAGGAGGGAATGAGATTCAGATGATCCAGAAAATTGAGAGTTGAATAAGTTTCAAAGAATTGTAATCGATGAAAAAAAAAGTGAGAGCTATAGGTCGATAGTTAAAAGGATTAGAGTGGCTACCCTTTTTCGGGATCGGCTGAATATATGCGCTCTTTCAGCATTGGAGGAAAAGTGTTAGAATTAAAGCATAGAAAGTAAAGCCGAACAGAGGACAGGCGCCAACTCGGAAGCACAATCCCTCAAACACGGGGAGGAATTCCGTCCGGGCCACTAGCCTTCCTGGCTTTCTTAGATCTTAGGATCTCTTGCACCCGATCATGTGCAATCACAGGAGGAGCCATGGGACACCTGAGAGGAGAAGGAGTAGGAGGAGGGTTGCCAGAATCGTCCAGGGTGGAATTAGATGAAAAGAGGAGGACGAAGAGATTAGCCTTTTCAGAAGAAGTATTAGCTACAGATCCGTCAGAGCGAATAAGAGGAGGAAAGACAGATTTACAGAAGTTATTAGAAATGATTTTGTCTAGGGTTCAGAAATATTTATCAGAAGGAGATCCTAGGAGGTCAGCGCACTACATTTTGGTGAAAGCACGCTTAACCTAACGAATAATATCCCTGCAACGTTTCCGAGTTGAACGAAAATTAGTAAGAGTAATTGGAGAAGGAGAGTTTATCCATTTCCGATAGGCATTGTCACTGCCGTGAAGGGCACGAGAACAGGTGTCATCGAACCACGGATTTTGAGGAGAAAAAGATTTAGTAGAAGATGGAATGAACCTGCCCATTCCCTCGGAGATCACGGCCCCTACTTTTTCGGCAGTCACCGAAACGTCATCCGAATCAAAGCAAGATTCATACCAATGATAGGTAGCAACGAAGCGACGCAATGCCCCCCAATTAGCCCGATTAAAGTGCCAGAAAGTACGTTTAGGGCATGGTGGAGCTGCTGGAAAAGCTTCAAGATTGTGGTCAGAGTTAACCAATAGGAGGGAAAATTATGATATTTGAGCGATAAGAAGAAATGGGTGTGAAGCAAATTTTCTAGTGTGTTCAAAATTTGGTTAGGACGATCAGGTATGGGGTGTAGGATCTTTAATCAATTGTTCCAGATCTTTCAGAATACTGAATGGCTTAACCTCCTCTATTGCCCACCTGTAATCAGCATGAAGAGGAACCCAACCACTCAGTGTGGTGTTCATTAAACAAATTAAAATAATATATATATATATATATATATATATATATATATATATATATATATATATATATATATATATATATATATATATATATATATATAAATATATGTAACCCTATATGATATATATTATTTAATATTACTGTAGTGGTGATGTGATGGTAGTGATAATGGTAATATTAATAATAACACCCCTTCTTGATTAAGGGATCTGCCCGTGAGTGTTGATGACATTCTTTAAATATATATATATATATATATATATATATATATATGGATATATATAATATATATATATATATATATATATATATAATATTATATATATATATATATAGATATATATATAACTCTATGGGTATATATATATATATATATATTATATATATATAGGTTTTATACAGTATATATGGGAGAATACAAAATATTTCCCAGGCGAGAAGATAAAGTTGATTGTAAGGAAATTGAATGGGATAAAAGGAAAAGGGGATGGCAACATGTGGATGAGTGTGTGTGTGGTGGGGGAGGAGAGAGGGGGCAAGGAGGAGGGGGAAGCGGTTGGTTCCGAAAGATAGTCTAAAAAGGTTTTTAAAAGGAATGTATCATAAAAATATGTCACTTTAGAAAAGGTGTTTCATGGCTCTCTCACTATATATATATAATATATATATATATAATATAATATATATATTTATATATATAATAATAATATATACTTAGATATATATATATATTATATATATATATATATAATATAACTTTTAATATATATATATATATATATATATATATATATATATATATATATTAATAATATATATATATATAAATATATATAATATGGTCAGCATCCCGAAAAGTTCAGGCATGTAACTAAAAAACTAATAATAGGTACACGAAAATAAAATTCATTTTATTAAAAAACATTTTACCGCAGAAATTAAAAAAAAAAAAAAAAAAAAATAACGCTTTTTAAAAAATTAAATTGATTTAAAAATTGTTGAAAAATTTACAGTTTTTTGATAAATCATAGATGCGGCTTTCTCCCGAGTGAGACGGAAAGTGCAAATTGTTTGAATTTTTTCTTTTTAAACGACAAATACCCAACGGGGTAAAACAAGAACGGTGGATAGAGCGGGGTTTCTCGGCCTACGGGGGACGACGGGGCGGACTTCGTCCCCCCCTCTGTCCCTCCGTCCGGCTCGAACCCCCTAATAAGGATATAAAAAGAAAAAAAATTGAAGATTATTCTCAAATTATATTATAAAGCGACATTTGGCACTTTTTCCTCGAGGACTGCAGCTTTTCAAACGTTCTTTCAAGTCAATCAGAGCCTGCACTTTTTACTATTTTTAATATGGAGTTATTAATAAATTTTAAGAATAATTAATTTTTTTTTTAATTTCTGCGGTAAAAATGGTCTCCTGATTAATAAAAATAAATTATTTTCGTGGTATATGTATAGTGTTCTAGTTACATGCCTGAACTTTCGGGATGCTGGCCTATATATATATATATATATATATATATATATATAATATATATATTATATATATATATATATATATATATATATATATATATATTATATATATATATATATATATA
>JABUQX010064470.1:25000-27500 GCA_015478945.1 Trachelipus rathkii | reverse complement strand
GAATTTTTTTTTAATCAGTTATTTACTTAATCAGTAAATCGATCGGTTTGTGAAGCGAAGGTTTCGGTTTCGATCCCTCGTGTGGAACCTTGGAATTAACAGAAATTTTTTTTTTGTGGGGAGATGTGGAGCCGGAGCCGAAATTATATTTTAGGTGGAGCCGGAGTCGGAGCCGGAGCCGGAGCCGGAGCCAGGAAATTTTTTACCGGTTCCGCAGCCTTGCTGTGAGGTACGACATTTAAATAAAATTAAGTGGAAAAATTCAGCACGTACAATACCGACCTTGTGAGGTATAAGGTGTGTTCTTGTCCAATATTAATACCTCTATACACTATTTAATATAACTAAACAATACGGCAGAAGACTCTTATAACAAGGGCTTCAAATGCGGAGCCGCGGACTTTTGAGTGGAGTCGGAGCTCAGGAAATTTTAAAATTGTGGAGTCAGAGTCGGGTATTTTAAAATGATGGAGTCGGAGTCGGAGCCGGAAAAATATTTTACTCGCTTTGCAGCCATGCTTATAATAACCCACAAAAAAAAAAAAAAATCAAACATGATCCTTATATAGAGGTGGCATATGTCCTATATGAAAATATCTATCATAATTTTTTACATGAATATATAATAATAATAATAATAATAATAATAATAATAATAATAATAATAATAATAATAATAATAATAATAATAATAATAATAATAATAATAATAATAGCAGAGGTATAATTTTCCAATTATAATAATTTTGGCAGATGCATTGGAGCTGCATTGTAGTGAGGTCACTGAGTCCGCTGCAAAAGTACGGGATATTTATTGCGAGTGTGGTGGGAGGTCGGCGGGGAAAGGTGAAGGTGAACTGAATCCCCCAGATGAGAAAAGGGGGTAAAAGTAACTAACTTTAAAATATCACGTAGAGGAGTTAATTTCCCCAGATTTTTTGAGGTGGGTTTCAAATTAGATTAGAGAGAGAGAGAGAGAGAGAGAGAGAGAGAGAGACGAGAGAGTAGGAGAGAGAGAGGAACGAGAGGAGCGAGGAGAAGGATGAGAGAGAGGAGAGAGAGAAGGAGAGAAGAGAGAGAGGAGAGAGAGAGAGAGAGAGAGAGATAGAGAAGAGTGAGACAGAGATGAGAGAGAGAGAGATTAAAAAATATATACCCAAAGATGATATACCCTGATTTTTATATTCAATTGGTATATATTTTTTATTTTATTTTTAGGACTAAAATAACTGACATTTTCCTCCTCTTATTATTATCACTTTATCATACATCTATATCTGGAAGCTCAGAAGAGCCCCAGAACCCCAGACCTCTTACCTATGAAGGCATATGCCGTCACCTCCAGGAGGACAGACTTTTATACTTACATACTGATGTCATTCATAAAAGAGAAAAAGAAAATATAGGATCATTGAAGGGGTTTTCCTATTTCTTGTTATCAGGTGAAGAGATTCTTCTTCTTCTTCTTCTCTTCTTCTTCTCTTCTTTTTCTCTTCTTTTTCTCTTCTTTTTCTCTTCTTTTTCTCTCTTTTTCTCTTCTTTTTCTCTTCTTTTTCTCTTCTTTTTCTCTTCTTTTTTTCTTCTTTTTCTCTCTTTTCTCTTCTTTTTCTCTTCTTTTTCTTCTTTTTCTCTTCTTTTTCTCTTCTTTTTCTCTTCTTTTTCTCTTCTTTTTCTTCTTTTTCTCTTCTTTTTCTTCTTTTTCTCTTCTTTTTCTTCTTTTTCTCTTCTTTTTCTTCTTCTTCTTCTTTTTCTTTCTTCTTCTTCTTCTTCTTCTTCTTCTCTTCTTCTTTTTCTCTTCTTCTTTTTCTCTTCTTCTTCTTCTTCTCTTCTCTTCTTCTGTCTTCTTTTCTTCTTCTTCTTCTTCTCTTCTTCTTCTTATTATTATTATTATATTATTTATTATTCATTATTATATTATTATTATGTATTATTATTATTATTATTTATTATTATTATTATTATTATTATATTTTTATTATTATTATTATTTTATTATTTTATTTTTATTTTATTTTATTTTTAATTTTTATTTTTATTATATTATTATTATTATTAGTTATTATTATTATTATTATTATTTTATTATTATTATTGATTATTATTATATTATTATTATTATTATTATTATTATTATTATTATATTATATTATGTATTTGCCAGAATTTAATGTTTTTCAAATTTCTTTTTGCTTTTCTTTACTTTTATTTTTATTTCATCTTAATTCAAGTAATTAAACTTTTGTTTCGCTCAAATTTTAACAAAAATTAATGTTGTCGAAAAAATTCAAATCAAAATAATTTAATGTTTAATAAGTATTTAACTATTTAAAATTCCGAATTTAATTTACTAGTTACTTTACGAATCCTGGCCAATAATTAATTAATTCAAAAATGCATTAATGGGTGCCTTCCACGAAAAAATCTGGATTTAATTAAGCTCCCGTCAGCTCAGTGGTAGATTACTCGCTAAACAAAGCGATGGTCAGTTCGCAACTAGTCA
>JABUQX010064470.1:0-20000 GCA_015478945.1 Trachelipus rathkii | reverse complement strand
GGACATTAAAAGTGGTAGTAGGTGGTCTAAAATGGTTCTCAATGAAGTTAAATATGATTTTATGCACATGGTATGAAGGAAGAGATAGAAATTAAGCGAAGCTCCTTAACTATATTGGAGGTTTCGAATGTAAAAGAAATCCAGGAGAACCTACCTAAAGGCCCGGTTTATTCTGCCTGTAACGCCAGACAATTGAAACTTATCTGGAAGAAAGCTGAAGAAGTGAATGTCTAATTGGGTGGAGATCGGCTTGCGGTAAATCTGTGTAGAAAAAGAATTATTAGTGCGATAGACGCCAACATCAAGAAACGGAAAGGAATCCATCCACTTCACATTCCATGGGAAATTTGATATTTTTTGTTGCTTATTAAGGAAATATTATAAAATAAGTTGGCATGTTCTTTATGTCAGAAAAAATTAAGAAGCAGTCACCCACATATCTTTTGTAGACCAATGGGTTTAAAGGCTGGGGGGCATTTTTCGAGCCAAGACTGTTCATGATAGGCAGAGGAAGGCGTTGGCGAAGGAGGGACCCAGAGGTGAACCCATAGCCACACCATCAATCTGCTGATAAAGGATGTTATTAAACAGAAAAATAGAATCTGAGGTGGCTAAATTGATAAATTTTGTAAATTGGTCTCTTATTGAGACCTCCTATACATTCTTGGTTAGAAAACAAAGTATTGGAAATGATTTCAAGGGTTTCGGCAACAGGAACGTTAGTAGAAAGGGACTGAATATCAAAACTCACCACAAAGGCTTGAGGGAGTGAAAGAGATGAAATATAATCAACGAATTCAAAAGAACTAAGAAGGGTATGTTGGTTGTGGGTAATGGGGTCAATCAATGGCACAAGAAATTTCGAAAGACTGTAGGTGGGGGTGTTAAGAGCTGAGAGACAGGACCGGAAGGGAACGTCAAGTTTGTTGGTTTTGGGAAGCCCATACAGGAGCCTGGCTGGCTACCAAATACGTGAAGTGAGTCAAAGTTAGAGTTGACAGAATTTTTAGGGACCTGACAAAGTTTTGATCTTTCCCTACTCTAAGCAAATGTTTAAAAATACAACCTGTAAGCAGTTCTAATTTTGAGACATCGTTCAAAATGTTGTTCAATCTTTATGAAGATAGGATGGCTTTGTATTAAGAAGCACTACCGCTTTTCCCTTGTCGGAGCGCATTATGATGTCGGGATTTGTCCTTGTCCTAAGCTCTCTCAGAAATTTGAGACCTTAAAGCTAAAACAAGGAGAAATTTCTTATGAGTTAAATGAGTAGAAGAATTTTTTGAGAAAATACCTGACATCTCCAGTCCAATCAATGCCATGAACCATGAAGGCCAGCAAGTTGGAGAAACAATTTCTCGAATTTAAGGAAGCATTAGAAAGAGTCAGTTAAAAAGGGGAAGGTGGATAATCTAGTCCTAATAGAGGATTCTAGTTTTCAGCATGGTCAGGGCTCTGGAAACCTGAAGTTGGTAATTACGGAACTGCGATTAATGTTCAAGTTACTAATAAGGCCCAGCCTTTCTAGTTTAATGGTTTGTCTTTGTAAAGTGGACGTCTTAAAGATACTCACCCTCCGATTCACAAGGTACCGGAGATAACCAAAATCCAACCAAAAGACATCGTTACGAAAAGCGACACGAACTCTAATCAACTGCTCCTGCCAGTCTACAGCTTCAACCTCTGTTTTTATATTAGTATTAGTAGAGCTACGAAGTATTACGAATATATATGTGGTAGAGAGAGAGATATCTCATGTAGGGATAGGTATTTCTAAGTAATAGATTTTCTGCGACTATTCATAACATTAAGAGACAATGTAGCGTAGTACATCAGTACTTTATAAGGGTCACTAGATGATTGCACTACGCCTATATTAATGGAGAAAATCGTTAGGACATTGGGAATATGTCCCGTCCCCTAATTTTGTCTTCCTCCATCTATATATTTAATAAATATAATTATCGTATTAAAATTTTATATAAAAATATATATATATATGTATTTATATATATAATATATTATATATATATATATATATATATATATATATATATGTTAGTGGGATCACTGGCTCATATTTACTTTTATAAGGTGTACCCTTTTCTGGTAAAAATCTGAAAGGAAAGGAAATTATAATTATATATTCAGTATATTTATTGGTTAGTATGTAAGTATTTATAAAAGAGTGTATCCTGTTTCTTTATTATTCATTTATTAAACTACTTTAAAAACCAGGCATCAAACTAATAACTTGTATTTTCCAGAAAGAGTCTTATTGAAATATTTTATATGTAATTATAACTGTCTTAGTTTACAAAGATTTAAGATTTTGGGTTGACAATTATACCCAATAGTAGTTTTCGTGGAATCAAATATCCACAATTTCCTTATTGATGCCAGAGGATATATCTCTATTTTGAAAACATCAGGTGGGTCCCCCACCTTTATTAAAATTATGATTGAATTAATTTATAATGATTTATATTCTTAAATGGTTAATATTCAATTAAAATACTTTTTATATATACTGTAAAATTTACTATTCCATTAAACAACTAATGCTCTGAATAATTAAAGTAAATTTAATATTGTTAAGCACGAAAATGTAACTAAAATAATTAATTCCAATATAACCAATAATTACAGGCCATTAAGCTCTATCCTCGAAGAGTATTTGTCCGGAACTACAAGTATTGAGAAAATCGTTTGTGACCCCTCATAGGAATTTAAATAATCAAGGGTTAGTACAATATCATTTGAGTTAGGATTAAAATTATAATATTGGGGAAATAAAAGAAAACTAAAGTTATATTTATTATAGGGTTCCTGAGTTGGGGTTCTGATCCAGTCATCTGATCCAGTCTTCTGATCCAGAGTTCTGATCCAGTTTTCTGATTCAGGATTCCATCACATGGCTTTGTTCCATATCTATGAAAACGCACTTCTACTTCTGTGTCATTTTTCTTCTGATCTTGCTTGTAGTGGTTCCCAAACATAGTGGACTCAAGCTTTGTTTTATGACAGTATATCTTTGGGATAGTGACTGTTGCCTGGATGAACAATTGAAGACTTCCTCTGTAGCACTGGTTGAATATACCACACCACTTATTCTTGGATCACCTATCTGAAACAAACAACAACGAATCATATAAATTTTGTGAGATTACTTCTAGAACTTCAACTACTGTGTAATGACAAAACTACTTTCTGAAGAACAAAGTTGAATACTTACTTGATCGTCTTTTACAGAACTTTGGACATACATCTTATTCAATCTGTTGATTACCTGAAAAATAGAACATCATATTTATAATTAAGTTAAGTGTTTTGAGAGCAAGTTTTATGACTACTAACTTTCCTTTGCTCGGTATTTCTTATTATCCTTTTATTTCTTTGTACGAACCAGTCAGTAACTTTTTCGAAATCTTAGGACCCGTAACAGGTCCTATTACATTAATAATTACCACACAACTAGGTTGGCGTCAGACCACCTAAATAAATTACTTTATTTAGTTATCCGGAACTGTCGTTGTCAAAAATATCTATTGAATAAAACAAATTATAAACTCATCTTTTAATATCCAATTATTTTGAATCTTTCTTATATTTAAAGTAATTTATCATCGTTTAAAATTGTATCTTTAATTAAGTATACACATGAAGACGGTAACAATCACCTTGACACTATTGGTAGACAGCTTATCGAAGTCCAAATCTTTGACCCTCCATTAGGAGAAATCCTGATTGGTTGGCTCTGATTGTGGAACGATACAGATACCAGTTTACTCCTTTGGAAGACGGGATATTGAAGATTGAAGATCCTGTAGCCGTCCGTGGTGTAGTAAAGGTACAGTTCCACGTATTTTTATTTGCTTTTGATATTAACTGTGACTTCTAATTTACTACTGTTAAAAGAATTGATCCGGGAAGTGACCTAGAATCTGACACCGGCACTTCCCGTTACATATATATATATATATATATATATATATATATATATACTATATATATTATATATATATATTATATATATATATAATATATATTATATAATATTATTATTAATATATATATATTATATATTATATATATTATTATATATATATATATATAATATGTATATATATATATATATATATTTATATTTATATTATATACTATATATATTATATATATATATATATATATATATATATATATATATATATATATATATATATATATATATATATATATATATATATATATATATATACTTCTTATTTTCATCTCCCAGAAAGGTAATATCTGTCTTCACCATCGTAAACTTCCTTCTCCATCTGTCTCTATCTGCGGGTCACCACTATATATATATATATATATTAATATATATATATAATATATATATATATATATATATACTATATTATATAGTATATATATTATATATATATATATATATATATATTATATATATATATATATATATATTTTTTCCTTTTTCTTTTTTGCCATTCCCAGTTCCGCAGTATATTACCATAAAAACTAAATGCTAGTTGCAAAATCCAACCACATCAGATGAAAGTACACATCTTACTGACAAAATGTTTCATAACTAACAGATTTATATATGTAAATGACATTGCAGAGTTTGAAAGACCTTGTAAGTAGTTTGAAAGTTTAAAAGACATTTAAAAAAAAAACTTTTTGAATTTAACTGCGCAATATTATTATCAAGCGTGGGGCCTTAAGACTGTGGCTACCACACCCATGGCAAGATCCGGCACTGGGCAGGGTACAAGCTCGCAAGCACAAGATTTGAGAACCACAGGAGGATACTGACAGGACAGCGAGCTTTCTTAGTTTCTTATTATTAAACTCAGTGTAATCAAAGGCCAAAGGTGGAAGAAATTAAGATTTTAGTTAAGCATAAAGAAATTAATTGGTGGAACGTGAGGAATGAAGAATAACAACACCAGGTTAATTGTAAAGTGGAAATAGAAGGAAAGGTTATGGTGAAGAGTTTAGATTTAGGAGATGGAAAAAGCACTAAAGGAACCCTCAGAACAAGTAAGGGAAGAAAATGAAGAAGCAACATTATATATATATACTATATATATATATATATATGATATATATATAATATATATATATATATATATATATTATATATATTATATGTATATATATATATATATATATGAATCCATGTCTTCTATCCTGTCCATATCCATATCACTAATCGATTGGGCATTAATCAATTTATTGACATAAAATCAAAATAAAAAAATGACGACGCATCAAAATAAATATGTATTTTATAAAAGAGCTTCACACCTTTAAAAATATTTAAAAAAAAAGTTTAACTTATGCTAGCTAACGTAACTTAAAATAACCTTGCTTAACGTAACCAACCAGAAAACTTATATTTTGTTATATAATTTTTTTTCACTTTCAATCATTTCAATAAACAACAATTTTTACGTGTATATAAAGTATATATGAAAATAGTTTCAAACTCTTCTCACTATGCGCTCGCCGTTCTACATTTTGTTTGATAACCTAACTTATGGAAAAATTGACTTCAGCTTCAATGGACAGGGATAATGGCTACCATAATATAATATATATATATATATATAATATATATATATATATATTATATATATAGTATATATATATATATCATATATATATATATATATATATATATATATATATATATATACTATATATTATATATATTATATATATATATATTATATATAATATATATTAATATTTTATTATTATATATATATATACTATATTATATATAATATATATATAGTATATATATATATATATATATATACAAATAATATATATATATTATATATATATATATTATATATATCTATTATATATTATAGATACAACAGGAAATAAAAATAATAAAAACAGAAAAAAATAGAAAGTTCGTAACGGCAGTTAACCTTGTAGTCGGCAATTCAGTCGTTTCTCAGTTACTTAATTGACAGCAGGGACTGACTGCTAGTGATTGAACCCCATACCAATCCGTAGGTTAGAAACAATTTATTTTTGCAACGCTTTTAAAATTTTTTTTTTTTTTTTAATTTTTTTTTTTTTTTTTTTTTAATATATGGAGTCAACCTTAGTATCAGAATTGCGCCACATTATTATATATATATATATATAATATATTATATATATATAATATATTATATATATATATATATATATATATATATATATATATATATATATATATATATATATATATATATATATTTTTTTTATTCAACTCCGTCATAGAACACAAGGCTCTAACTAGTTTTAATGCAACGATTCATAATTATTGAAGGAAGCACCTGGATAAGGGCAATTCTGCTTTCAAGCCTCCATTCATTTTTATTCATTTTTATTCTTTTGAAGGAATATTTTTTTCTTTAAGGTTTCCAGAAATTTTTTTCTAATTCTTCAGGATATGATGTGTCCTTCTGTTTAATTTTTTTTTTATTGTTTATTATTTTAATAAATATCTAGATTATTGTATATAGATTACTCGGGATTTTAGGACTCTTCTCGTTATTATCGTATTACTTCTTCATAAATATTTCTATCCTATATATTAAATTCATCCTTCTTTCCTTGTGGCTCTTTCTGATTCCTTCATGAATCCTTTCACTTTTTTTTTATATATACAATTTCTCTCTTTTCTTCTTCTTCTTCTTCTTCTTCTTCTTCTTCTTCTTCTTCTTCTTCTTCTTCTTCTCTCAGGAAAACCTTTTCATCTCTTGACTCCCTCTTTCCCTTCCCTTTCTCAGGAATAGAGATGCTTAAAAATAACCTAATTCTACACAAATGGTTCAATTATTTTTAACAGTTTTAACATATAACAATTTACCATTCCCTTCTTAGTATATATATATATATATATATATATATATATATATATATATTATATATATATATATATATATATATTAGGTATATATAATATATATTATTATATAATATATATATATCTATATAGGGCGAGTGAGAGAAAGAATAAGATTAGATAGATAGATAGAGAGATACGATAGATAGATCAGAAGATAGCGTGAAATGCGACATTTATGTACGCATTGTGTATCTGACTATTATGTTTGTGTTGTGTGTGTGTGCATGTGTGTTTTGTATTTCATGTTTGTTTGTCTAAAGGAGAAGATGTCAAAAACGGGACAAGCGCTTATTATCATTTTGAAAGTTAAATATGATAATTAAGAGTATCATTTTAATGACAGAAACTCCAATTCATATATTAACATACATTGCTCTCCTTGATAACGCAGGCGACCTCTGCCTCATCATATTATTATCATATTATATATATATATATATATATATATATATATATATATATATATATATTATTATTATATATATATATATATATATATATAGTATATAATAAATATATATTTATAGTATATATATATTATATATATATTATATATTAATATATATATATATATATAATAATATATATATATTATATATATATATTATATATATATTATATATATATATATATATTAGTGGGGAGAGGGGAGAGCAGTAATATGAGAAACCTGAGTTACAAATATCCGGAGAGGGGGAGGGGTTTCCAAGTTCAATATATTTATTTTGTTTAAAACTTATAGAAATTTTCGTGGGTCCGAACCCAAGCCCCACTCAAATTGCCTCTCTTTCTACTTATCTTTGCACCTTTATCTAACACCTAAAATTTTCTCAACATCAGAACACCCTATCTTTAATTTCTTTTAAAATCTTTACCTAGCCTTCGTTAATATATACATGCTGGAATACATAGGAATAAAGTAATCCATCGTTGATAGTAATGTTATTTTATATTAAAAAAAAATTCTCCTTCTTGCTCTCTTAACAGTAAAATGATTGATTAATAAACGGATCTTTGTCTTTTTTCAAAGGAAACTGAGGGTCTATCTTTTAAATTTGTTGTAATTTTATATATAAATTCTTTGATTTCATAACCAGTAAAACCTTTCTATAAATTACATGAACATCTTTTGATGAACTTAAAATCAACAGAAATATGCCGCCACTATTTTTCCCATAGTATAAATAAAATTATTTAAAAATGCATTTACAGTTTCTGAATCTGGAACCCGGAATCGCTGAAACATGTGTGTGTGTGTGTGTGTGTGTGTGTGTGTGTGTGTGTGTGTGTGTGTGTGTGTGTGTGTGTGGTGTGTGTGTGTGTGTGTGGTGTGTCGGGATTGAATGTTGTGTCATTATAAGTAATTGGAATGTGAATCGCATGATCTTAAATAGCTGGAGTCTGAATCGGAATCCAAATGGCATAATTTTCAAAAGGAATTTGAATCGAAATTGGAACCTGGTTCAAATTATCTTACTCATATAATCGATTTTAAAGCCCCGCATCATTACGACAACACAGCAACTGTGTATCATCAGAGTATCCGATCATTATACTAAAATTTTATTAGGTTTAATTTATCATTTGATAAGCCCCAATACTAATACTAATGCTAATAATATTGGCATTAGTATTAGGACAATAACTTCTGTTTTGTAAGAAAATCCTACCATTTTTTTCCGGATTATCAGAAATAATTTGTCTTTAAATATGAAGGGCAGCAAAACTTTTTGGTAGATGTCTTTGTTTTTGTATTTTAATTTTAATTTCAATTCTTTCAATTTTATCATATATATATATATATATATATATAATTATATAATATATATATATATTTAAATATATTTTTATATATATATATATATATATATTATATATATATATATATATATATAATATATATATTAATTATATATTATATATATATATATATATATATATATTAAAAATTATTTTTCTATATCTTAAACTCTGGGCAAGATTCTTGCATTTGAAGTTTCTTAAGGCCTTATAAGGCTATGGGTTTTCCCGAGCGGGAAGATGCACGTTTTCCCCGCGGGAAAACAGTTGGGGAAAATGTTTCGAAATTGCTATTCATTCTTGCGTTTTCACTGGGAAAACTTTTAATTTCTTGATGATATTCTACCCAATATTTTCCCCACCCCCATTTATTCCTAAATGGGGGGAGATGCGAGGGGAAAACTTCTAGTGGAAATATGGCCTTAAAATTTGCTTCCATATTATCCTCTACCTTACTTTTACATGTATACGTAGTGTTAAATAACTTATATCACTGACAACGGTTAATGCACTTCCTCTCATCCATATTAACGATCTATCACAATGTACATACAAAATATATATAATGTGTGTGTGAGTGTGCGTCTGTGTGTGTATTATGTGGCAGGTTAATATGAATGAGTTTATATAAGAGCACGTGTGATACTTTGAAAGTACTTATAAGAGGTGAGTGGATTTCGTATGAAAGGAAAATTCCAAATTAAAAGTAAAATCATATCGAGGATTGTGCAAGAGCATAAAAGCTATTTCAAACCAATTGGTACAGGCGAAGCTCCTCTAAAACTTAGGCAAGCAATTTGTACAAGGCCTTCTCATGGTCCGTCCCTTTTTTGCTCTCAATTTGTATGAGAGGTTAATTTCGAAAGCGCATATCCATTTTTTTACTATGAAGTTTCTTAAATACTCTTCTCTCTCTGCAACGGTTGCCAACTCTCCTTTCCTTTATGTTTCTCGTATGTCCTCTCTCTCTCATTCTCTCTCTCATCTTCTCACTATTTATCTGGTTTCTCAATTCATATCTCTCTCTATGTTCTCTCCTTCATCTCTCTATTCTCTCTTTCCTCTCCTCTCTCTCTCTATCATCTCTCTCTCTTTCTTAAATGAAAGGCAAGGTAGTTCGAAATGTCTCTCGCAATGCTCGTTACTTTTATATTATTTTATATAGGTTGGCTAAACTTCCTTACATATGATGGTCTATTTTTTGGCTTTTGTATTTATAATAAAATGCCTTTTATACTTTTTTAATTTTTCTTTTAATTTAAAATTAATATAATAAAAACTTTTTTTGACCCTTTTAAACAAAACTAATTTGGTTGCTTCAATTTTCGGATTCTAAGTAAACTATATAAAATTACGTACTACAAATTTATATTATGTTATATATTGTTCTGTTGTTATATATTTATAGTATATTAAATATGCTATATTAAATACTACATAATATATATATTAATATTTATATAATAATAGTATATATATGATTAATTTAATATAATATATTATATATATAATTATATAATATATATATGATTAATATATACTAGACAGGCCACATCTTAGTCAATTATCGTGACTGAGTTTATTCCATATCGATTGCTGATTCCCGAAGCACATATTTCGATATTTCTAAACCATAAATCAAAAAAATATAGTAGGCACCAATACTAATAAAAAATACATTTCATGTATAATTATATAGTTAAATAATAAAAGTCGTTACAATCTATACACAATTAAACACACAGATTGTATGTATGAGAGGTCAAGTCACCTACGCACTAACATATTAAAAATCATTTAGCATATATATCAGAAATAATTTGAGAAACAGTGAAAGAAGCCAAACATTATAGGTCACTATCGAGACTTAGTCCTATTTATATGTATTACCTTAATTAGAAATTTATATTGAAAAACAAGGTCATTCCTTATCCTAAAAGATATCTATTACGCGTAACCACCATTTAAACATAATGCTACATTGCAAATCCTACAAAGCCACATTAGGGGCTTTGCACCCATTAGATAGATTAAATAACATAAGGAATACCACAAAAGTCTATCAACTATAAAGAAAAAAAATTATTAATAGCTATTGTTAAAATTATCCATATTAAAAGATTTAGCAGTTTATTGAGCCTTAATAACATACATAGAACTGAAGAAAACTCAACGTCTAATAAACCTTGAGCTTTAGAATCAAGAATCACTATTTAAATAAATTAATAACCGCCAATAAATCATTGATAGCACGGAACCTGTCCAATAATACTTAATTCTCTTATACTTAAATGTTGATAATCTTTGAGCTCACATATATATAATAACTTTGTATAAAAATTTATTATTAGGTATAATATTTATGACATTATTTTTATTATTATCTTATAACACTATTTTAATTTTAATTATGTTTACTATTTATTACTAAAGATTTAGTTTTTCTTTGTATCTACATAATAATTTAACAAATATTTATAGCTATATATCAAATCTAACTAATAAGTATTTTTGACGTATAATGTTTATTAATTATTAACTTTTATATAATAATGTATAGAATATATATATAAATGAGTTTACATATATAATAATATATATATAACTTTTTTTCTATAGTAGGATCATATATTATTAGTCAGTTATATTTGATCATTGTAGTATATCATTGTAGTATTTTTTATACTTAGGATAGCTGATCAGTCTAAATAGCGTCTGCCATTTTCAGTTCAGGATTACGATGACCAAATAAAAATAAAAGAAAATAAAAAGGAAAGTTGAACAATGTCGAGGAATATTCAATAAACTCTTTAAGTAAAATAAATACTGTATCGATACTCACTTAAGCCATCACTTTTTAAGCATTTATTTGTAGGACCATTTTCCTTCTCTTCTACAGAGTCGACTGTCTCTCTATCTCTTTTAACAGTTGAAACATTTCTTTCCTCTATTTCATAATATACTTTTATATTTTTATATTTTAAGAATAATTTTTGTAATAATATATTTTTAATTTATTATGTTTACTCATATGATAGGTGAACATCTATAAGATAAGAGGTAGACTATTATTAATAATGCATATCGGTTTAATGGTGGTCCAAAGTTTCTTGATTTATTTTCGCAATTTAAAGTGATAAGGTTATTAAGTAGTATGTTAAATGTTAATATAGTATATTCATATTTTATTTATTATAATTTTAATATAGGTTATTATAATAATTTGATTACGGTTTTGGTTTGTTGTATTATAGAGTTAAATACATATGAATTAATTAGCTAATTAATTAATGTTGTTTACAAATACCCTAAGATTTCGGTTACAATGGGAAGTGTTAATAAAGAAAAGAACCGATTTGTGGGCAATAAAATTCCAGAAGGGAGTCTTACACAAATTGTAAAAACGGATAAGGAAAATAAATAGTAAGAACTGCAAACCATCTAATCCCTTCTTCAACTATAAATGTACCAGGGTGATTTTAAGCATAATTTATCTGGATTTTAACATTAATATATATAAAGTTATATTTTTTTTTTTTTTTTTTTTTTTATTTTTTTTTTTATAATTTTTTTTTTTGTTTTTTATTATTTTTTTTTTTGTCCGGGATAAATTATACACCTTTTCTGTTCTGTATTTCTATTCTTGAAGCTGAGAAGCAGATAAATTTTTTTTATTATATTAATTGGAATAGTTATCGTTCTATTACTAGTTGGAATATTTTAAGAAGGTGCTAATATTATCAAATATATATTCATGCAGGGAAGTTTTAAAGATATACATCTGATTACTATTTAATAATATAATAAAAAATAATAGGATATATTATAATTGAAGATAAGTTAAAAAAGTAAAGCACCCATAGATATCTTAATTTCGTATATATATCAGCCTTACTGAATTTAAGAATAAATAAGCTTTGTTTTTCGCTTAAATACAATTAAATTTTATTACCCTTTCATATTAAAAAAAAAAAAAAAAATCCTGACTAAACATTTTAGGCCTTCTAATGTAGTCAATAAAGCTCAACATAGGATTTTTTTTGATTCTGTGTAATGTGTTCAAGGTCAAAAATTTATTTATATCTTATTTATTTCCTTATTATCGTTATATGGATGACTACAGTTTTAAACGTTCATACTTCATAATATATAACTTATTACACTTATATATATCTTTACACTTGTTAGTTGGTTATCTAATTTTGATCGTATCATTACAGGAAAATCTAATAGAGAGGTATTAATTTGGGGGAGAAGCAACTTTTTATCTTAACGTGGTGTAAATTAATGGATACCAGTAAACACATAATCTTATATACATCATTACAACCTCTTTTTCACCTTACCTTTAATGTTCTAATTTATGTGAGGTCTATATAAACTCTGTAGTACCAAGGTCTCTAAATATGTCTTACCAGGGTATGGTAACATGCGAAGAGATTAGTTTACTACAAAATGGGAGCATCATGCGGTAAGCATAAGGTAAACCAAATAAAGTATAAATTTTTTGATAATGCTCTTCACAGGGCGTAAGCTGACATTATTACCTTTAGGCGTAGAATACCATAGGCAAGTATCTCTCTTCGTGGGGCGCAAGGTATGGTGTGTATGGCTCCTTTTCTTAGAGAAAGAAAGGCTTCCATCGTTCGGGATCAATAACCAAGGTGGTCTTGTGCAGCAGGTCACTGGCTCTGTTTAAGGCGCATTGCGAAACCTGTATTGTCTTAATTGTTTTAATCCTTATCATTGTGTTTTCGTGAGTCTGTACCCGAGGGAGTATCTATAAGCCGCTTATATTATCTGTATGGGAAGGGAAGAGAAGATATAGGACAGATCTACCAGCTACTGATGTACTCATATTTGTTAATCATATATTTTGCTTCGATTATAGGTAACTAACCTCTTACCAGTTACATCTCTCACCTGACGTCTTATATATTAGATATCATAATAAATAGGAAAAAACGCATTTGGTTTCGACACTCATCATAATCGATCGGTGCGACCAAAGACACGTTCTTTAGTAATACACCGGAATATTCCTTTGACTTATATATACTCACAAAGTATATATGTTGAGTGTTTGGATAATTATTAAAATAGATTGGTAATAAGTAGGGATTGATTATAGCCTTAGTATACGACACTCACTCAACAACACACAGCACACACACATATATATTATATATAATATCATTAATATGGTTATATTAAGGTAGTGTGAGTGTGTATTAGTAGTTTATTACTAACTTGTAATTTGTTGAGAGCGCATTATTATATAGTAGGTAGTTATAGAATATAGTAGTTATATAGGCTGAAGGGCATAATGTTTTAGTGTGTGGATAAATAGAATGATATAATTAGAGGTTTGGATAAGTATATTGTTATATATATATATATATAATAAATATTATAATATAATATCATATATTTGGAAACTTAATATCTCATATTTAATAATACTTTTTACAAGTTTTATTATTTTTGATAATTTAATGATTAAAGATTTTTTTATATTATATCGTAATTTATATTATATGTTTATATATTATATAATTATTTAATTATCATTATATATTCTTTTTTATTATTTATTTATTTATAATATGATTTTTTTATTTTTTATTGTGCTTTATATCTGTATAGATCTGATTATATTTTTATTGTTGTTTTATTGTATTATATTTATTATTTTATTTTTTATATTATTTATTTATTATTTATTCATTTTTTTTTTATTGTAAAATGTTTAATTGCATTTGAATACATTTATTTTATATATATATATTTATATAGTATTGTAAGAATTTAATGCTACGAAATATGGGCGGGTATTATTTGCTTTAACAGTATACTAACCAATCATAATAGATATTGATATATATATATACTTATATATATAGTTAGTACTTATATATATAGGTATTGTATATTAATATATATAAGATATAGTATGTATATATAAAATAATTTTAAGTTAATAAAATTTCGTTTAGTAAATTACTTTTTATATAATTATTATTCAATTAATATATTTAATTTATAGTATATATATTATTAGTACTTTATAATAATAATATAATTGACAATTATTTTTATATTAATATATAATATAACTAGTATATATATATATGCTAAAGTATAATACATAATATAAATGATATTTAAATTATATATAGTATGTAATAATAACGTACACTAGCCAATTGTGAGTTTACTATATAATAGTCACTAACCATATTAATTGATTATATAATATACTCTTAATATATAAACTAAGTATGGCATCACAAAAGTCAAATTTAACAAGTACGTACGTCATGTTAATATTAAATTATATATATTCGAGCACTTTTTAGCAACTTTTAATATATATAAATAATTATATATATAGCAAGTTGCTAAGTTAAATTTAAGACCTTTTAGTCTATCAAATATGTAGTCTAATAATAATTATAAAATAATAATAGTTTGGCATTGATAAATAATTATTCTCTATTAAATAGATAATAATTTATCATATTAAATAAATTATTAACTAATATTTTTAGTTTGTTTTATATTTAGTATTTATTCTTTTGATTATAATATATATGGATAAGCTTGATTAAAGCACAACATTTTTAATAACTATTATTTAATTAATTATTATATATATCAAATATTTATCTTATATTTATATAGTATTTATTTAACGTGGGCATATTGTTCCTCCCCGATATAATACCATATATAAAATATATATATATTATATAATTTAATATAATAATATATATAATATAATATTATATATATATAGATTTGATATATCTATATATAATTATATATATATTATATATATTTAGTTATATTTTATATATATATATATTAATTCTAATATAATTAATGATTATATATATAGTTCATTTAGTTTACTGATATATAGTATTTATATATAGTATAAATATATATATAATAATTATATTTATAATTATTTCTATTGTATATTGGAATATGGTACCTGAAAGCACTCAATAATATGATAATAGTGGACTATTATATAAACTTGATGGATGTAAAGGCGATGAGAGCAGAAATAGAGATAAAGCTTAGGGATGAAAGATTTAAAATTCAAGATTTACAATATGATGATTATCCGTGGTTTATGGAAAAATCTTTGATAAAAGACATGAAGATAGGTCTTAGAGAGTCGCGTTGTAAGAGGGTTGAGAAAGGAGGAATGTCTCACAAATGTAAAGGATCTAGCCTGCGGTATACTGAGTGCCACGTGAGAGGGAATAGGTAGAAGAGTCGAATTCAGTTGTAGATGATTAAGGATACCTGTGGTAGATGTGAGGATATTTGGCTTGGAGTGAGGGAAAAGTTGTGGTGGTATTGAAGGAGATTTGTAAGGTGTTCTCTAAGATTGAATGGAAATGCTGAGTATGAAGAAGACTGGAGAGAGGATTCCAGAGAAGAAGGAGAAATTTTGAGACAAGTAGAGAACCTAGGCAAGCAGATGAATATGAGTTCAGCTGGAGGCACTTTCTGAGTTAGGCCTAGGAGAGCGTCTCTTGAATTTATAGCCAATTTACTTGAGTGTAATATCTGGTTGAAATAATTCCTGTCATTTTGGGTGTGGTATTTGATTATAGAGGTAAGATCGCAAAAAACGTGCTGTGACAACGCTGAAATGTAAAAATATGAGTATTTCCTGTTGGTGGCAAATATACTGAGAGATGGATTAAAGTCTCTGAAACAGTATTAGAAAGGGATAGAAAAATGTGATATATAAGTAGATAAGAGTGATATATGAATATTAGTGTTTATGTTCCGGAATCTATATTGATAATTAAATAATATAACACGCGTATCGACTCATAGAACAGAAATGGAAATCACAATATGACGTATAATATTTACAGTAGTGGAAATATAAATGATATCTATAAACACATTGTTCTTCTGATTAAACTATGAGAGTTTAAAACATCTGATAAAAAATCTCTTCTTAATGTATTATAAGCTATTCGATATAATAAGAAATAGTGTTAAATTAACTTATATTAGGGTTATAAGTATTTATAATAATTTATATTATTTATATACACGAAGATTTATAATATAGTAAAATATAGTATATCATATTAAATTCTACCGTATATATATATATATATATATAGTAGTATATAGTATATATTTTATATATTTAAATTAATTAATAAATTATAATGGGTAAAAGTAGAAATTAAATTGTATTATACAAATATAATTAGTATGTAGAAGTTGTATATATATATATATATTAATATATATATGAGTAATTAGTTATATATATATTTAGAATATAGGATGTATATATAGATATAATATAGTATAAAGAGACAAATTTAGTAGTATTTTGACCCTTGGCTTAGGTATATAAAACTAAGTAAATTTTTGCTAGAACAGGGAACGTGAGATGGAGTCGTCGGATGGATTGAATTTGAAATGGAGTGAAGAGTGTGATAAAAACACTGAATTTGGCAGAAGAAACCTATGTGCATATTTTTATTAGTTAAATTAGTTTCATTAAATCATTTATTAAAAAATAACTATATGCTAGTTTTTTTAATTTGTGATCCAAAATGTAAGGTATGGAGTAGGGAGTAAAGAGATCAAAAAGTTTTTTGTTATATTGTATATTGTTAATGCAATGTTTTCAGAGAAGAACATATCATCACTTTCCTTCCACATGAAGGACGAATGTACATTATGTGGGAGATCACAAATAATTTGCAAAAATTCTTCTCTACACAACTAGCTATCTTTGCAGCAGCGTCCTCACGTACTCAGAAACACACATTAAATAGGATACATACCAGTCTTTCCCTCCGCTCGCACACTATAGTAAATATGGGTAGGCATATTACATTTTAAAAAGCCGACCTTCCCCTTGTTGAAACGTGGTCCAGAGCTTCTTGATATGGACCTCAAACAGAGAAGTAAATATTGATATCCTGAGAATCACAGAGTGTTGGCGTTGTAATCAAATAGTTACCGATGTAACAACTGTAATTGCCATAGATTGCGTCACCTGAGGACCGATTACAACTATGCGAGCCGTGGACCAGTAGAATCAAAATCAAACACTGCATTTGTATCTGCTAGCTCAAGAGAGAGAATAAGCAAAAAGCTCATTGGGCCTCCTTGAGCAGTCTTACAACATCTGATCTACCGAAATTCTATGATCTACTAAAATAAAAAATTAACCGCAAACACACCCAGTAAATCTTAATAAACATTCAAATCAAACACGAGTACAGAGAGAAAAATTATTGAAGACCTTACAGATATATATTGGGATGTATCATTAATATTTCACGAATTACACTATAGAATAAATATCCTCGTGGGCGTAGTAGTTATAAAAACTGTTATATACTTCCACATGCTGTTATGCTCATTCTCACTTTTTCCATTTCTAAAAAAAAATTATTTTATAAACAGCGCTACAATAACGACAGAAAATACTAACCAACCAACCATTAAAGAACGTCAGAAAAGGGAGAATCTGAAAAGTCATTAATATTTTCAACTTTAATTGAAGAAACGGCATTGGTGAAACTTCTCTTCTTGTTCTTTTTTTACCTTTTCGGATATTTGTTCATGTGTTTTAAAAAAACATAACTTAAGCGAAAACTGATTTCTTTAATGTTAAAAATTAATAATTATAAAAAATAGCTAAATAAATAAAAAAAAGTGTTAATAATATGTAAAGAAAAGTAAATCAAAATAATTATTATGTCGTTTTAGCATATAGTTATTTTAATTAATTAAAGTTTTTAAGATATATATAAGCATCATGCTGTTTTTTTAACAAATTCAAATCAGTTTTCAACATAACTATATGCACACTCCCTAGTCCCGTGCATAAATTACTTGGTTAGAATTTATTACGCCAAGGGTCAAATACACCTATAATAAAATATCTGGTAATAAAAGTGTAATTTAAATTTATTATATATATATAATATACCTATATATATTTGTATAAATATAATTATTAATTCGAGATTTAAGAGAAATAAAAATTAATATATTGGATAGAGTTATAGATAGATAATTAATAAGATCGAATTTAATATACCTGTATTTAATGTAAGATAATATTATATGAAATAAAGTATAATATGGTAGTTACTGGATGACATATGTCATACCCAGTTGAAAATTGTGAATATGTTAAAAAGAGCAGGATGAGGCGGTGTTTTGGAAAAATAGTAACCCATGTGGGTAACAGTGCAGGTTTTGTAGTGAATGAGTGTATAAGTTTAAGTAGTTAAATAGTTGAAAATGTTTATTTATATACAAGATATGGTAGAAGTCAACTACTCATTTGAGGAATTGAATTGTGGTAGAATATCAGTGAGAAAAAAAGTATATTAAGAGATCATCTACTTACTGAGTATCTGAACTGTTCAGGGGTAATCAGGGTTAGTGGATTCATGTAGTTGTAGTGCTCTTCAGACGCTCTCTTCTCTGGGGGAATTCTTTTCTTTGCTATGCTTTCAGCTTGGCTCATATAGATTTTTTTTGCGGATTCTTATGTTCCTATATTTAAATGTTATTTCGTTGGAGCTTTCCAGTCTGTTCAAGAGCGGATTGGAGAAAGGTGCATTTAAGCTTGTGTTAGTGAATAGGAGAAGGTGTTTTTTGTAGTGCGTGGAGTTTGTTTTTGTCTATGAATTGTCTTGTCTTTGGCTCCATCTCTGAGTCCTTCTCAGGGGATTTTAAATCTCTCTCCCAGCATTTGCCTTCTTACTGATTACTTCGTTCCTTCTCTTCTCGATGTTCTTCTTCTCAGCGAGTACGTCCATTTTCGCTACTGGTTTTGTTGAAGTCCTATCTGTGCTATGTGATTTTTTTGACTTCTTGCTGCCTCTTCTTGGCTTCTTTTTTTTTCGACGAAGCTATCTTCTTCTTATCTTTTACTGGGTATTCCTTGGCTAGGTAATTTGGCAAATACTTGTTCTTGGTCTTCACATTTCTTTTCTCTTTTCCTTCTCTCCGCTTCTCTTTTTTTCATTTGTACTCTTCTTCTTTCCCTGTTGTCTTTTTCTTTTCTTTTCCTTCTTAATCTATTTCTTAACTTGTTTAGTCTTTGACCTTCACTTTTAATCGCTTCACTCTTCCTTTCTCTTCTTCTTCCTTTATCTATCCTCTTCTTTTTCTTTACTTCTTCTAAGCATTCCTTATCTTTCTATCTTCTTGGCGACATGAAAAGGGTTGTAGAAATATATATTTATATATA
>JABUQX010064469.1:32500-47302 GCA_015478945.1 Trachelipus rathkii | reverse complement strand
GTCTTAAATTGACGTTTTTTTAATAAATTTCAGTATTTGTTCTAATTATAAAAATTTAGTTAGGTGAAAAACCTGTATTTTAATAAAATTTTAATTCAAAATTACGTTTTCTTAAATTTTACATTACAAATTATTAACTCTTAAAGTTACGATTTTCCTAAATTTACAACGAAGTTGAATTTTGGTAAATCTAAAATGTGGTTTTTTAACGGTATGTGTAGCATTTGATAAAATAATGTGGTTTTCATTGAAATGCTAATTTTCAAAAAGCAGAAAACGTGAAATTATTATATTTTAGGTGTGTCTTTAATTGACGTTTTTTAAGAAGTTCAATATTGTTTTTTTATATACCAACATTTCATAGTTGTGAAAACCGTTTTAATAAAAAAATTACTTCTAAAATTACGCTTTTTTCTTAATTTTTCTTCATATTACAATTTAGAAGCTCTGACGTGAAAGTACAATTGTTTTCTATATTTTTTAAAGTATTAGTAAATCTTTAAATTGATTTTTTACGTTATTTTCTAGCAGTTGAAAACAATAACTTGTGTAGTTTCATTAGAGTAAAATACAATTTTCCTTTAGGATAAAAAAGAATTTTTTAATAGTTTAATTGATCTTGTAATTTTTTATATTTTAAATGAAAATTTCAATGTGTTGTTTTTACATACACTATGTCTTTATGATGAAAAACCTTGTTGAGAAATTAATTTAATTCTAACAAAAGAACTTTCTCTTAAATTTCACATTACAAATTTAGAACTCTTAATTAAGACTTTTTCCTAATTTCAACATTGAATTATTTGGTAATCTTAAAATTGAGTTTTACCGGTATTTTCAGCAAGTTTGAAAAAATAATGTATTTATTTGAAATGCAATTTCAAAAGCAGAACATGAATTTTTAATAGTTTTAGGTTGCCCTTTATCATGTCTAGAATTGACGTTTTTTAATGCAAATATCATATTTGTTTTATAGTAATAATATTAAACTTCGCTCTTGAAAACCATTTTTATGAAATAAAAATTTTACTTCATAAAAATTACTTGTTTTTTTCGTGCAATTTTTGCAAGCAAGCTGAATAATTCTATAAGTACGATGATATAAAATATTCACAAACAGTTTAAATTATTTTGTATATCTTACAATAGAATTTTTAGCAATATTCATTCACATTTGAAAAATATGTGTTTCATTGGTAAGAATTAATTTCAAAAAGCAGAAAAAGTGGAATTCGACACTCTGTTTTAGGTGTCTTAAATGACGTTTTTTTAATAAATTTTAATATTTGTTTTTTATATACACCAATATTCTCATCTTCGTGAAACCTGTTTTAATAAAAAAATTTAACATTCAAAATTACGCTATTTTCTTAAATTTTCAACATTAAAACATTTAGAACTCTTAAAAGTTCCGATTTTTCCTAAATTTCAAACATTTGAAATTATAATAATAATCTTAACTAATTTGAATTGTACAGGTTTTTCGCATTTTGAAAAAATAATGTTCGAGTTCATTGAATATGCAATTTCAAAAGCATGAAAAGTGAATCTTTTAAATAGGTTATTTAGGTAGTCTTAAATCTGGACGTTTTTCGTAATGAAAGTTTCAATATTTTGTTTGTAATATCAACAAATAATTTTCTTTTGTGTGAAACCTGATTTTATTAAAATTTTCAACTTCTAAAATTACGCGATAATATAATTCTTATAATTAATATTTCACGATTCACAAACTTAAGAACTCATATAAAAGTGTAACGATATTTTCCTAAATTTCAACCATTATTGAATATCATTAGTGTAAAATCTAATTAAATTTGATTCCTCACCAGTTACAATAATAGTCTATTTATATTGTAAGTGCTATTGTTGGTTTTATTGTAGAGCAATTTCAAAAACTAAAAATGTGAATGTATAATGTTTTTTAGTTGTCTTAAATTGAGTTTTTATTAGAAAGTAAACCACTCGTTGTTTATATGAACAAACGTTCAATTTAACTTGTGAAAACCTGTTTTCAATTTAAAAATTTTAATTCTAAAAAATTACGTTTTTTCATTAAATTTTTACTTACAAATTTAGAACTCTTAAAGCACGATTTTTTCCTAAATTTCAACATTGAAAATTATTTGGTAAATCTTAAAATTGAGTTGTTGACGGTAACGATATGTTCAGCATTTGAAAAAATAATGTGTGCTTTCTACGATCTTGCAACAATTACAAAAGCAGAAAAAACTGAATTTATTACATTATTTTTATTAAGGTGTGTGTCTTAAATTGACGTTATCTAATGAAAGAAATGTCAATATTTGTTTTATATAACAAATATTTTCTATTTCATTAGTTGTGAAAAATTTTTTAATTAGAAATTTAACATTTCTAAAATTACGCTTTTTCTTTTAAATTAATAATTACCACCAAATTAGAACCTTAATAAAGTACGATTTTTCGTAAATTTCAACAATATATTGAAAATAATTTTGTAAAATTTCTTAAAAAAATTGATGTTTTATGGGTATATTCAGCATTGAAAAAATAAGTGTTTCATTTAAAAATGCAATTTCAACAAGCAGCATCAAAGGTATTTATATTAATAGTTTTAGGTGTTCTTAAATTGACGTTTTTTTAATGAACATATATCTAATATTGTTTTATACCCTAACTATTTCATTCGATTTGATTCGAAAAAATCGACGCGCTTGTTTAAATTAAAAAATAAATTTACTTCTAAAATCTTCTTCCATTAAAATTTTCAACTAAAACGAATTAGAAACTCTTAAAAGTAGATGCTTTCTCTCTTAAATTTCAATATAATTGCGAATATTATTTTTGTGAGTAAAATTAAAATTGAAGTTTTTAACGGTCATTTTCAGCATTTGAAAAAAATAATGTGTTGCATTGAAATTACAATTTCAAAAAGAGTCAATATGGAATTATCTGTAATATTGATTGCACGTAGTTAAAGTTAAGTATTTTAACTAGAATTTTTTCAAATTTCATTATAATTTTTTTATATACTCCAAATATTTCATTAGTGAAAAAGCCTGTTTTTATAAGAAACTTTTACCGTTGCTAAATTACGCTTTTCTAAATCCACATTAGCAACATTATAGAACATCATATACAAACGTACGATTTCCTAAATCTTAACCACTTTGAAATTATTTGGGTAAATCTTTAAAATTAAAATTGTAACAGTATGAACAGTATATTTAAAATTACTTTTGCTATTGCAACATTGAAAATGCGCAATTTCTCTTTGTGTCATTAACAGGCTTGGCAAAAGTTTATTGTGTCTGAAAATGATTTTTTTTTTCATGAAGCTTCAAATTTTTTTTATATTCCAAATATTTATTAGTGTGAAAACTGTTTTAATAAAAACTTTTAACTCCAACATTACGTTTTTTCTTAAATTTCACGATTACCAAATTTTAGCACTCTTAAAAGTACGATTATTTCCTAAATTTCAACATTGAAATTATTTGGTATATCTTAAAAATTGAGTTTTAACAGTATTTTCAGTTAGTGAAATAATAATGTGTTCATTGAAATGCAAATTCAAAAGAGAAAAAGTGGATTTATATAGTTTTGGTGTCTTAAAAAATTGATGTTTATTTAAAAACTAAAAATTTTATAATTCATTTTAAAAGAACCAAATATTTAAAGGTTAAGTACCCTAGTTAAATAAAATCAAATGTAAATTTTTAAAATTACGCTTTTTCTAAAAAATTTTACATATACAAAAAACAATTATGAACTCTTAAAAGTACGATTTTTCTAAATTTAAACATTTTGGAACATATATTATGGTAAATCTTAAAATTGATATTTTAACAGGTATTTCGCATTTGAAAAAAAATTAAAGATGTCTTATTATGTTTCATTGAAATGCAAACTCAAATAAAAAGCAGAAAAGTGATTTAATCATATAATAGTTATAGGTGTCTACAATGGACGTTTATTTAATGATTCAGAGTTATTTTTTTAAATACCAATAAAGAAAGTCATGAGCTGTCAAACCTTTTTATAATAAAAACACCAGAAATTTACATTTAGTTTTTACAGAAAACGTTTCATTTTGAAAAGAAACTGAACTCTTAAAAACGGAATATTACATTTTTAACATGAAAATTAAGATTTGGTAACATTCTTAACAATTGAGTTTTTAACGGTTTTTCACAAATTTGAAAAAAAAATATTCTTTTTTTGAGAATGCAACACAAAAAGAAGTACACTCAAAACACTACTAGTTTTTAGTCGTGTCTTTAAATGAACGTTTTTAATGAAAATTCAAATATTCACTCATGTATACACACATATGTACATTAGTTGTGAAACCTTAGTTTTTAACTAAGAAATTTATTAACCTTCTAATAAATACGCTTTTTATCTAAATATTCCCAGTTACAAAT
The DNA here is from genome assembly GCA_015478945.1 of Trachelipus rathkii. Lineage (NCBI taxonomy): Eukaryota > Metazoa > Arthropoda > Malacostraca > Isopoda > Trachelipodidae > Trachelipus > Trachelipus rathkii. The sequence goes on along the minus strand of JABUQX010064469.1, from coordinate 42,893 downwards.
TGTTTCTAGAACTCTGTAAAAGTACTGAATTTTTCCTAAATTTCAACAATCGAAATTATTTAGACAGATCATGTTGGAAAATCTTAAAATGACATTTTTTACGGTATATTCAGCATTTATCGAAAAAATATGATAAAAAGTAATATAACTAATAAAAATGCAATTCTCAAAAGCAGAAAAAGCGAATTTGTTAATGTTTTAGGTGTCTTAAAACTTGACGTTGTTTTTAATGAAAATATCAAGGATTTGTCTTAATATTACAAATAATTTCAAATGTGATTCCAAAAAACCTGTTTCTTAAAGGTTAGAATATTGACTCCTGTAATAAATTGACACAACTTCTGCTTAAAATTTTCTCAACTAATTACAATTTAGACTTCTTAAAAGTGTACGATTTTTCCTAAATTTATCAGACATTTTGAAAATTATTTATTGGTATAAACTCTTAATAAATTGAGTTTTTAACTAGGTATTTATATCAGAGCATTTGGATAAAATATATGAATTAGTTTCATTTTTAAAGTACAGAATTTCAATAAAAAAGTAAGAAAAGCGACTACTTCGATGATGTTTAATTTATATAATAAATGAATTCAATGAAGAAGGAAATACAGCTACAACTTGATTAAGAGATATGGAAGGGGCTTCAGACATCAAAAAAAAAGAAGATATTATGACGAGAATTAGTGATGTATAGAGAAATAACGTTGTGTAAAAAGAAATAAAAAGAAAGTGTTGAGAATATGGACCCTCTCGGAGACCCTTAAAAATTACGCTTTACGTTTTTATGATATGAATTCCGGTAATTTTTTCACTTGATATTTTATCAAGTATTAATACTTTTAATTTTTCCTTCATATTAAACAAGTATTAATTCTTCAACCTTTCTTTTACAAGTTGCATGTTGTTTTTTTTAATGCTCTTGATGACATATTTGTGGTCTATACGTAAATAACAGCGAAGATTTTGAAAAAAAGATAAATGCTATTTCAATTTGGAATGCGAATTTCAGAAAGCCAGAAAAAATGAATTTCATCTTAATAGTTTTAAAAGTAATTAAATTCACTTTTTGCTATTACTTTCATAATTTGTTTTAATATACCAAATTATTTCATATGTTGAAATTTATCTTCAAATTGTTTATGTAATAATTACATTGATTTTTAACTTTAATTTTTACTGATTTTCTCTTTAAAGTTTATATCCACACCCATCTGTTATATAGAACGTCTTTATAAACAATAAATTAATGAAATGGTGAATACTTATTTGTCATATTAATACAATTTGTTACATTTCGAATCGTGTAATTATTTATAAAAATAGCAAATGGTTAACTTTGCTCATGGGCCTTAAAATATTTTGGAGATTCTATATTTTACACAAAAGTAATTTTAGCATTTTTGAAAATAAACTAATGTATGGTTTCATTGAAATGCTCAAACAAATAATTTCAATTAAGCAGAAAAAGTGAATTTATTATCCAGTTTTAGGGTCATATTCGAGCCTGTTTGTACATGACAAATTTCCAACTATTATTTTGTTTTTTATTATTACCAAATTATTTCGATTAGTTAGTGAATATAACGCGGTAAACGAATATAATAATGTTAGTTTTAATGAATTACTGCTTTTCTTATCAATTTTCACATTACCTAACATAATTTAGGCACGCCTAACCAGGCCTAACGATATTATTTCCTAATTATTCGGAACATTTGGAAATATTATTTTCTCTTTGAGGCTAAATTCTTATTCAAGCATATTGTTATAACTGCCCCCCCCAATAATTGCTTTTAACCGTATTCCCACGCATTTGAAACATAATTATCCCCCTAAAACCTTTTGTCTGTTTTCATTTTGGAAATCATAGCAATTTACTCAACTAAAAGCAGAAAGTAATACTATGGAATTAATAGATGGTCATATACGGTTGTCTTCACAATTATGGGACCCGTTTCTTTTAATGAATATATTACACATAATTTGATTCGTTTATAATAGCAAATAATTTGTCGCAGCATTAGCAATGTTCTGTTGTAATACCATTGTAGCTTATTAATAATAAGATAATTCTTATTGATTACTTTCTAAATTGATTTTCGTTTTTTCTAGTTTCTACTAGATATTATTAATTTTGACATTAAAATTAGAGACTCTTTTCATAAAAGATTCGTATTATCTTCAAAGTTTCAAATACTTTCGACATTATATGGAAAATGACTCTTAATAAATGAACGCATAAGTTATTGAATTCGAAGTGAATTTTTTCAGATTGAAAAAATAATGTGGTTTCATTAGAAACCAACGACTTGCCTAAATATTCAATAAAAAGCATAGGTAAGTATAATTGACTGCAAACACATAAACACAGCAATTAGGCACTGTCTCTTTTTTATTAATGTTTCTGACGGTGTTTTTACAATTTATTAAGAGGTATTGACCGGATTCTTACAAAAGCGCGGCATGAGGAAGTACGACATGCCCGACATGGATGCCAATTGAGGATGTGCAGAAGAACTGTTTGAATAGAAATAAGAAGATGAATTGTCAAACAAGATCTAAAATTGAACGAGCTTTTTCTATCAAAATATTTGCCATTAAACAAGAGAAGAGACGAGATTAGTAGAACTCTTAAAGAAGTACGGACTAGTTACAGTTCAGATTCCCATACAAGTACAGACATGAATCATAGTCATTTTGAAATTAATTTTGCCAGTAAATCTAGAACAGACGAGAAAAGAATATCATCAAATGACAGGACAATGACGAGTGTCTCTAGTTGAACTAGACGACAACAAGACAGAAAGAAGATCTAGGGATGAAGAAGAGTTCAGAGCCATATTCTAGCAATAAAAAGAAGAAACAGAGAGACTTTTCTGAGAAGGTTATTCAAGGCTGACTTAAGAACAATTCTGCCGACGATAGGCTGAAAAAATTGTGCCGGTAAAACTGAATCAAATTTTTCAAAGAAAATAGCTGGTAAATAGTCATGCATATATTTAATGTTGATTAAAGAGTTATTTAACAGTGTTATATATTTTTAAGTTTTATGATTTAATGTGTGCAACGAATTGGACGGCTATTAATTAAAGATCGAATTTAGCCAATAGTCAAGGAGTCAGTTATGTGATACGATTAATAGTCTAAGACATGCCTATCTGTTTTTTTTGACGAACTTTCTGATTTTTACCTGTGTGTATGATTGTACATTCAACATTAAAAGATGAACTGATTATTTGTCTCTCTTCGTCCTTATTTGTATTGCTTTCTTAATACCAAATGTTTTCTACAGGGAACTTTTCCTTATGGTAGCTGTGTAAACACTGTGGGATTTTATAGTTTAAATATCGTTATCAAGAATTTTATATATAAAACTATCCCAATCATATGAAATATAAAACAATAGATGTATTTTATCAATAGTCATTTGCTTAAGATTAGTATTTTTTAGCATTAGCATGTACCTAGATTCAACCTAATTCTATTAATCTACTTAGAGAAAAAGGTACGATTTTCCTTAGAGAGAGAAGAAATGATGATGACGAGGTGTCGAGATGTTCAAGATGAAGAATATTGATTCGAGAGTGAGATAGTCATTAAGAGGAAGAATTGGAAGTTTTAGAAGCGGCTAGATTTTCGAGCATGTTGAGAATAGGAATGAGTCACCAATATGGGTCAGTTTACATTGAAAAACAGATACAGGGCCAGAACATTTTTCACACAAGAAAGAGAAGAGACCACGCAGAAGAGCACTTGATGAAAGCTGCGATATGGATCCAGTGTATGTTAAATATTTTGATTTTGTATATTTTAAATTTAATAACTTTCTTGTTCTTAAAAATATTTAAATTGACCCATATTTTTTTGTTAGTATATATATATTATGAAACATTAAATATATTTCAATATTATAATGGCGTGTTTTGGAGATTGACTGTATTTTCGAAATAAATAGCGGTGTTGTTCATATTTTCAAGGAGGTAGATATTCGGATTAGGCCAAACAGTATTATAATATTCAGATTTGATGAAATTTTATAAATATTTTTTTTTTTCACTGTCATTTCTCTCCAATCCAATTTCAATTTTATTTATTTACAATTCATTTTTTATTTCCCCAAATATAAATATACGTATATAATTAAACTCCTGTCAAATTTTAAGTAGTTCGATTTTTCCTAGATTTCAACATTTAAATTATTATGTGGCGGGTAATTCTGGTTATTAATGTGTAGGATTTGTATTATTTTTGATTTGAATAATTCTAAGTTATTTATGTGAAGGTTGTTGCTAGTCTAAGTTTCTTTTCGAATGCAGAAATTCAATATATATACCCCCCAAAGCAGGTACAATTTAAAGCAGAATCGTATAGTTTAGAATATTTGTGAGTAGAGTGTTGTGTTACTTTAGCTTCTATTACTATTTTTCATATATGTTTGTGTAACTCTTTCTTGATTTCTTTAATGAAATTTTTTATAAAATATGTTTAAGTTAATGGACATCTGTGTAGATCAAAAGCAGCGGATGATTTGTAGTAGTTATTCAGAAGCCTCTACAGAAGAATGAGCGCTGTGAAAATGAATGCTTTTGAGAACCCTGTGATAGTGCTAAACTATTCAGAATAGAATTGACAAATGGGGGGGCAATCATGTGTATCTTTCAAGACTGTCTGAAGGTAATTACGCTGCTTTATCTTAAATTTAGTGCATTACTGGAGTTTAATATTGTAATTTAGAACTGTCAAATTTAATGAGTGATACTATAAAGTTATGAAAATCAAATGTTCAAATTTAGTTTCTTAGCTATTATAAAAGATAACGAAAACAACCCAGTTCTAATCTGCATAGATTACCTATGCTTAAGATATAAATCTAATTAACGAATAAAAATTGAACATTTTATCAATCCCTAGAAAACCAACCAACCTACTCGTAGACCAAAAACAAAGAAGAAAGCCTTTAAGATAACCACAACCAAAGCCAAACAAAATCAACGAAGAATAAAAATTTCTGAATTACCCCCTACCTTAAATTTTCAAGTTAACACGTTACTGTTTAAAACTAACAATTGACGTTTGTTAACTCTTTTCTCAGTGCAAAGGAGCGACTTTGACGGTGCAATATGATTAACAATTTATATTTAATTTTAAGAGTCTCGTAAATATATTTTTTTGGTCATTGTAAGTATCACTTTCTAATGCCACACATTAATACTTTTTTACACCTTAACAGCGAACAGTGTATTTATTATATAGTTGTAGGGTGTATAGGTTTCTTAATTCAAGACCTACTCGCTTTTAACTGAAACATTATCAATATTTGTTTCTCTATCAAATTGAAGTGAACTGTCCATAGTTGCTCTGAAAACTGTGGTTTCATTAATAAAAAATTATTATAATTATACATACAAAAAAGTGAATTACACTAATTTTATTTACTATCTTATTTTTTTTTTTACCCTCATCTTTCCCTAAGGTCCACAATAAAGAAACTCTCAAAACTAAGGAAGATCTTATGTCTAGATTAAATTCAGAACATTTTGAGAGCTTATTTTATGTAATCTATTTCTCTCTACTCCTCTCATCTCTTCTCTTCTGCATCTCTCTCTCTTCTCTCTCTCTCTCTCTCCTCTCTCTACTCTCTCTCTTCTCTCTCTCTCTCTCTCTTCCCAATAAAAATTAAAATCATCAAATAATAGGTAAGTATTTTTTACTCAAGATAAAGTTTGAAAAAAATAACGTGTTTCAAAATTGAATGCAATTTTCAAAAAGCAGAAAAGCTGATTTATTAATAGTATTTAAGAGCATGTTGCGTTTAAAACATCTGACTTTTTAATGAACATCTTCAATATTTGTCTTCTAAGTATACGTTATCCATCAGAATACATACCAAAATTATAGTCGATAGATTGTAGGAGATGAATAAACTATCTGATTTTTATAATATAAAAAAATTTTAACTATACTAAAAATTTAACGACTATTTTTCTTAATAAACTTTCTAATAACATTAATACATAAATGTTAGAACATAATAAAAGGGGATATAACGATTTTTCCTAATTTACAACATTTTATTGAAAAAGTATTATTTTTTGAGTATAATCTGTATAATAATTAAGTAGTTTTATTAATCACATATTGGTATATATATCCTCATAAGTGCATATTTTAAATATATAAAATATTATAACAATGATGTTTCAATTTGAATAAATATGCAATTTGCAAAGAAAGAAGGTTATAATCTGCAAGAAGTTTAATAATTTTGCATATTTATATTTAAATAGTAATTTGCATTATTTTAGGCCTAGTCCTATATATTTTTATATCAATAGATATATTATAATATATTAAATATATATCTCACACATCGATCAGATCATAGTACTGTAACTCCCGCTTCCCGTCGTTAAGACTAAGTATACGGTATACCGTCTTTATTATGTACATCCACAATTTATACATACTTATCATTTATTCTATGATAACTATAGTTTTTACTAAGTGATTTTTATATATAATATAGTATAATTGTATGCAAAAATTTTTGTGCCTAGAGAAATACCTCGTTGTATAATACAATAATATTAAAGACAAAAGAAAGCTCAAGAGAGAGTGAGTGAGTAAGTAGTACTATGATAGAAAATCATTACGCGTTCTTCACTTCGAGATGTGAATTAAATTTATCACACCTTACAAATTTTAGTGAAGCTGCATTTAAAGGAAGTCGATTATTTCCTTAAATATCTCGATACGAATTTGAAATTAGATAGCTTTCGGAGTAAGTGTCACGTTAAGTCTTTATAACAGAAGTTTTTAACGGTATTTCAGAATTTCTTAAATGAATAATTGATTTCATTTGAAATTGCAATTTTTTTCAAAAAGCAGAAACATATGAATGTAGTTAGATTAGATTTATAGTAGTCTTAAAACTTGACGATTTTTTAATGACAAGTTCAAGATTTGATATTAGTATGAAAAAATACTTAGTCAATTAGTTTTTAGTGAAACACTCGTTTAATAAAAGAAAGTTATGAACTTCTAAAAATTATCGACGGTTTTTTTCTGTGCGTTGATGAAATGTGCACTGAAACGAGTGTAAGTTTAACAGAGCTTACATAAAACTTCTAAAATGCGAAGTAACGATTTTGTTCATAATTCATCATCATTTTGAGACGAGAAGGAAATTCTATTTACGGGTGATATCTTAACAATTGAGTTAAGTTAGTGACTTAACGCGTATTATTGTCGCATTTAGAAAAAATGAATGTGTGACTGATGTCATAGGAAATAGCGCAATAGTGTACAAAAGCAGGAGAAACTGAGAAGTGATTATTAAATAAGTTTATAGGTTGAAATGTCTTAGATTGAATGAAATCAACGTGATTGTAATGAAATTTTAATATATTTGTTTGAGATTATCTAATACACAGAGATTTGATTTAATTAGATTGTAGAAAAGACCCCTTGTTTAGATAAAGCGATTTTTAGACTCTTAAACGATGACGCTTTTTTCTTTCAATTTAGTTCAGCATAGATATACAAAAGTTGTAAGAACTTCTTAAAGACATGTATCCTAGATATCAGTAAGAGACATAGAGTGTGAGTGAGAGAGAATGAATTTATGGTAACAATCATTGAAATTTGATAGGATATTACTTGTAATTCATAAATTTATCCACCTAGCGAACGTAAAATTTGTAATGATGTAGATTTTCTGTAATTGAGAAAAAGTGACGAAGTTGAATTATTCGAGAGAGAAAAGCAAGGTGTGACCCTTTAAGTAATTTTGAGTGACCTCACCAAAGCGGGCAACGACAAGAGGTGAGTAACTCTTAAATTAGCAAATTTCTAAATATTTGTTTTTAATTATTACAAATAATTCATTAGATTGTGAGAGAAAGACCGTTGTGTAGTTACATAACAATTATAGACTTCTAAATACGTAACGCTTGTTGCTTGACAAATTGATGTGCCATTTCGAATTGGATTACGAACTGAGCTTACGAAAATGACGATCTTTTAGCGACTAAATTTCAAGCATCTTGAGAGATATTTATTTGAGGGGATTGACTTTTAAGAATTGTGAAGTGTTTTGCTACATGGATATCTCTCTCTCGCGTGATATTGTGTGTTGCTTGTTATCTTTTTACATGTATTTATCTTGTTTATCAATAAAAGGAAATAAATCAATTTCATGTTAGAATGCTTTCTAAATAAATAATTATCATTGAAAAAATATATTAAGTATATAAGAAATAACTTCAAAACTCAAATTTTATAAAATTAAAAATGTGTAGGTTGTTTATTAATTGAGGCGGAGTTTTGTTAAGATGAGACTTCAATTTTTAAGAATAGCCTACTTACTTTATATTTGTATACAAGGAGTATTCTATTTAGACATACGTTGAAATAAACATAGCCCTGAGTTTATTGACATTAATATTATCTACCACATTTTTGCATATCTATATTCTCTCAATTACAACTGTCATAACTCTTATCTTAAAATTAACGTTTTTCTGTCTTACCCATTTATATTCTCCCCTTTAAAAAATTTTCATGAATTGCTTCGTTTCAAAAGAGTTTATCCGTAGTGTTTTGCCTACAATATTCCAATAGCATATGTAATTTAATATAGGAGTGATAATCTTCCTGACAATTAATTATTATGTTCAAGCGAGTCTTTCGTTTGTATAGTTCAGCATAATTTTGGAAAAATAAATATAATGTGTGTTTCAGTTTTGTGATATGCAAACTCTGCAAAATGTCGTCAGTATAACACGAAGTTAGAATTGTTTTATTTTATTATGTATGAGTTTTTTTAATGGGTGTCTTCTCTACTGTTTCAATTGACGTTTGTTTTATATGATAAAATTGTTCTATATACATTTGCTGTTATTATCACAATATACTATTTGTTCTCTTCTCAGTTTTGAAAGAAGACCATAGGTCTTTGGGGGGGTTTTTATATTTGTTTGTCTAACAATTAAATAAAAGAAACAAAAATCCTTTTGTACACTCTAGCAAATATAAGGAATTTCTTAATAAAGGTTTATGCATGATTAGTTAAGTATCTAAACTTACAGTTTGCAATAAAGTTTTAACGATTTTTATCCATGGTTATAATTCATCACTATCAAATCGCACTATGATGATTAATATTTATTGGAATATTTCATTAAAAGATTGTATTTTAAGTTTTTTCTTTACTTAATAGTTTTTTTTATCAGCATCAGCTCAATTTTTTAAAATATAAATAATGTTTTTAAGTTTAATATGCTATCATTGAAAAGATCAATTTTCAAGTAAACGAAATTTTTTATAATTATTTATGGTAATTGTGAGAAGCGTTTTGTGCATTTGTGAAGTGAAGTATTTTGGAGATTTAATTTCTGATTTAGATATTCATATATAGGCTGTTAGATATTAAAAACAATTTTGAATTGTCTAATACATTTGACGCCTCTTCACATTATAATTTTACACCATTACATTTCTAGATCTGCTCTAAAAAAGTTACGATCTTTCTTCCTAAAATTTCAGACATGTTGAAATTTATTTTGATTTAGATTTCAGGTAATCATGAAGAATTATAATTTATAGGTTTGTATTAAGTACATTATTACTCCTTGTATTTTTTGTTGGTTTAGACATTTTATTCTACTATATTATTGGTAATATTCTATATGTGTTATTTGAACAAAAAGCTAATATTTCTTGCTTATTAGAACGATAATCATAGCTTTGTTTGGTTATATTCTACTTTCATATTTTGAGAAACCCGAGTTTATAGCTTATTAGATATTCTTGAGTGTTCCGTAGACTTAATTCATATCCGTTCAAAGTGAATTAGAGGCAATATTTAAATAATTAAATTATAATTTTAAATATACACAACTAATGCAAACCTATATAAATTTAGTTGGATTTAGTGTTTTAGTACAAAAAAAGTTGGATAAACAATTTGATTGGGTAATTGAAAAAAAGTCTTGTGTGGTTATCTTGTGGAAATCATAGTAGGCATCCAAATTATTTTCTGTCATCTATTGTTATATATAGGGTATATTTGCTATTATTTGAATATTTGTTACCTGAAACTTTCTATGGAGAAGGGCGAAAGGTACCAATTTAAAATATTCATAAATTGTAAATTAACGATAACAGAGTATTTAAGAGATGTTTAGGTACTAACTGGAGTTTTAATAGAGAAACATAATGTTGGATCTATCTAGAAAAATCTCAAGCAGCTTTTTTTTTGCTTATAAGACAATTTGATAAATTTTATCAGTATAAAATTTAAAATTTGGTAACATATTATTAACAAAATATATAGTTGTTTTAATTAGCATATATAAAAAGAAAAATATTTCTATGTGAAGATTTAGCA
>JABUQX010064469.1:20000-25000 GCA_015478945.1 Trachelipus rathkii | reverse complement strand
TATATATATATATATATATATATATATATATATATATATATATATATATATATAATGTTAATCTCAAACTTCCCTCTTCCCGAAAAAAATTTCAGGCTACGGCCCTGCGTTGCCTCCAGTTTGACAAAAAACTAGAGGTTCACTAGAGAAAGTCTGTTACATAATAATCTAATATTCAAAGGTCTTCTAGAATCAATTCCTAGCGTATGAAAGTGTGAAATTTAAAGGAAATGTAGATAATGGAAGAAGGAAGAGTTTCCAGACTTAACAGCAGATTGCATATAAGATTGAGCCTAGTTGTTAAGTCAGGGGTTAAAAAATAGATATGCAAATAGAGAATTGGAAAGAGTAGTGTCTGTTTTAATGTGACAAGTGTGTGGAGAGTGACGCAGCAGTTCGACAGGAAGAAGCTATTGAAAGAGCGTCGTTGAGAGTAGGACAACTGATAATGTAAAATGAAATTTCTAAGTAGAACCTCGCTAGGCCTATGATGTAGAACCTCGTTAGGCCTATGATGTATACCCCATACAACGCAGCTATACAGAACTAGTTGCTGGGATGCTGTGAAGAAATTCTGATTCTGAAAGACTTAATTAAATGAGTCGAAGGAGATTTTACTCTCCATCAGCGGGATTCGAACACTGGACTCCGCGTCACTGAGTTAACAGTAACCGGTCGCCTTATCCACTAGGCTATCCACGTTCCCATAAAAGAACGTTTCAAGCGTAGCTTTTAAAGCTCCCGGTTTCCTCATACCATAATTGCTGAGTACTCAAAGGCCAGCCTCCAAAGAAATGATAATAATTAATAATTAATAATTTTAGATGTTAGAATGTTACATATAAATGAGTTGGAGGAAGGTAAAAAAAGAGAAATAGCTCCAGGGTTATTTAATCTAGGGTTGGCCGAGCAACCTGAATTTTGCGCACGGCACCGCACCAGGGTAAGTGCACCACGCACCGCACCGCACCGCACCGCACCGCACCGCACCTCAATATTTTAAAAATTGCACAACACCGGTACACTGGGTTTGTGTGGCGCACCGCACCACCGCACCGCACCGCACCGCACCGCACCGCACCTAGTGCTTCGGTCAACCCTAATAGACTTTAACAGAAGCGAGCATGTAAAAAGAAGTATAGTAGTTACATCTTTGGTCAGAGAGTTGGACAGAAAAGGATAAGATTGTGTAGATTGACGACGAGTCGCCCGATTTCTCTTCAGAATACTATCTCTCTCTCTCTCTCTCTCTCTCTCTCTCTCTCTCTCTCTCTCTCTCTCTCTCTCTCTCTCTCTCTCTCTCTCTCTCTCTCTCTCTCTCTCTCTCTCTCTCTCTAGGAGATATGGAATTAAGTAGTTTAGTGGAACAGTGTCTGTTATTAAAAGTAAATATTTGAAGGAACATTTCAGCTTTAGATGAAGGTAAAACAACATTTATGTAATCGAAAGAAATCAGAGGAGGGAAGCAGGAAGAAGCAAAGTTACAAATAATAGTTTTGGTAAATGTCAAAACGAGAAGAGGAAGAGAAACCATGTGTCATTTTTCTATGTCAGCAAAAATAGATTTTTTTTTGTAATTCCAGGATAAATATACGTTGCACAAGTTTCGGGAATTTTAAAACTACAATAATTCTTAATGTCAGCGACTCCTCTACTAGTAATGCTAGAATAAGCAGAGTTAAAGTAAGTTTATGGGTTTTATAGTTCAAGGGAAATAATATGAAATAACACCTCAATTTTATTGTGAGAGCCTCTTGTTGCTCTTTCAGCACCCCCTCCGCGTACTATCCCTCTCGCAGAGACAATAATCAATCCAAGGAAATTCAAAGAAATACAACCATAAATCCATTCAGTTTGCATCACCGAATTGGCAAAACATGTCTACGAAGAAAACTGGGGCCTTATCTGCAGGAGATTTGAATAGGTTTATAAGGATAGGAAGATAAGGTAATCGAAGGATCTCAGAGGTGGAAGGAGTTTTTACTTTAAAACTCTAGGTTTAAATTACATTGGATTTTACCAGTGACTTCAATGGCAAACCTACTATCTAAATAGTTAATATTACATTCATTTTTTTGCATACCTTTTCACGCCTTTAGTTTCAAATCAAATAGGATTTGATATCAGTCATTCCACTCTCATCTTACACAAACACACAAATGCATGCACGCACACATTTATATACATACATATATATATATATATATATATATATATATATATATATATTTTCTTCATATATATATATATATATATATATATATATATATATATATATATATATATATAATATATAATATATTTTATTTTTATATATATAATATATTTTATATATATATATATATATATATATATATATATATATATATATATATATATATATATATATATATATATATATATATATATATATATATATATATATATATATATATCATCTTCATCACCTCCCAGGAAGGGTGTATTACCCTGTCAGTGGAACGAGCTTCTGACATCATCTTGACTTTAAACTCCTATTTCCTTTTTGTGCCTTCCAAACCATCAGAATGAGTTTGTCCTTAAATCTGATAACAAAGGCTGCTAGTTCTTGAGTTATTTAAAATAATCTCCCAGGAAATGTGTTCACCCTGTCAATGGAACGAGCTCTAATTGATATCAACTTGACTTTAAACTCTTCTTGTGCTTTTCAAACCAATATGAGCCTGTCAGTACATCCGATACCAGAGGCCAGTTCTTGAGTTACTTCAAGCAAAATATGAAGGGCCGGGTTGCTAGGCCTGTCGCCATATATATATATATATATATATATATATATATATATATATATATATATATATATATATATATATATATATATATATATATATATATAATTATTATTTTCTATAGATACATATATATATATATATATATATATATATATATATATATATATATATATATATATATATATATATATATATATATATATATATATATATAAAATATATATATATAACTGCTAATAACTATATATATATATAAATTGACCTTCAATTTATTTTAATTCCATATTTCATTTTAACAGATATATATTTTCAATTTTTTAAATCGAATTATTTTCCTGCTTTGAAGAACAAAAAAAAAAAAAAAGGAAAAAAATATTAATAAATATTTTTGAAAAATTTTCTTGTGAGTCATTTAATTAATAAAATTATGTAATTTATGATAAATATAACATCGGAAAAGGAGTTTTATAACTTTAATAAATATGTATATAAATAGGTAATTCCATTTTAAACTAAAAATATTATTGTGAGTAATATATATATATATATATATATATATATATATATATATATATATATATATATATATATATATATATATATATATATATATATATATATATATATATATATATATATATATATATATATATATATATCATCCACCTCTCCTCAGATTGGGGGCGAGGTGCATCGCATGCGCTGGAAACATAAAAATAGTAGAAGAATATGGGGCAAGTCGAAAAGAATGCCCAGCCTTACCGTTCCCTTTATACCCTTAAGTGAGAACTCGGCGCAGTCAGAAAATCCACCATAGTGTTTCAAGGGACTGCGACGGACCCTCATTGTAGCATCTCGTCAATGTAAGGTTCATCCCCTGGGCAAGGTCCACAATCATTCCCCTTCACAAAATCCAGCCATTCACTCCTATTATCCAACTTTCTTCTTGCCTCTGCCAACTCACATTCCTCTCATCCAGGCATTCCTTTACTGACTCAATCCACTTTTTCTTCGGTCTCCCAGCTGGTCGATTCCCAAGACACTCACCACTATGCATTTGCTTAACCAACCGACTATCATCCATCCTCTCCATATGACCAAACCATCTCAATATACTCTCGTTTATTCTCTCATTTACTCCTTTCTTCACACCACACAACTCCCTAATGCGTTTATTCCTCATTTTAACAATTCTTCTCACACCTAACACGCCCCTAAGATCGTCCATCTTAATACATTGCACCTTAGATCTATACCTCTTATTCTAGACCATAGTTTCAGGTAACAACTTACCCTGATGCAAAACCCCAGCGCACTCAAGACTAAATACCTTTGCATCCATCAAGGATTTAATTGCACCAGCCCCCTTCCTACCATTCACAACTTTCCTACTATATTCTGCATCATCGGTTCCCTTTTCATCCAAAATATATCTCAAATATTCAAATTCAGACAATTGTTCCAGTTGCTCATCATCTAACATAACTTCACATCGCGAACAATCCTCACTCACTACCATAACCTTACTCTTATCTACATTTACTTTCAAACCCCCTCGTTTTACACACCCTTGCCAAACTCATCTACAAATCCTCTCAAACTCTCTTCAGATTTGTCACACAAAACCAAATCATCCGCATATAGTAAGTAAGGTACCCTCACTCTCTTTCATTCTCCATCATTCTAACACCTTCTTCTGCCACCCCCACGTCAATCATCTATATACAAATTGAATAACTAAGGAGACATAACACATCCCTGCCTTTCTCTGCTATTAATTTTAAACTCATCACTTTCATCTCCATTTATTCTTACAACGCTTCACTATCATCATACATACTTTTGATTCCATTCCATTAACACCAAATATCACCAACACCTACCATAGAACTTCCCTATTAATCCTATCATACGCCTGTTGCAAATCCATAAAAAAATACAAATTATTCTTCTTCTCTCTCATTTTCTCAATCATTTGTTTCAAAGTAAAAATTTAAACCACACATCCTCTACTACTGCTAAATGCACCTTGTCCTTCACCAATCAGTCCCTCAGTCACTCGACGCACTCTTTCGACCAAATTATCATCTTATATCTTCCCTAGAACACTCAATAAATTATTTCCCTTATAATTCTTACAGTTCCCCTTATGCCCCTTACCCTTATATATGGGTACTATTACTGCTCTCATCCACTTCCTCGGAACTCGTGGGGGAGGGAGGGTTCGACTTG
>JABUQX010064469.1:2500-15000 GCA_015478945.1 Trachelipus rathkii | reverse complement strand
TTCTTGATCTTCAGTTCTGGTTTTGAAAAGTTTATCGATGACCCTTCTTTTCAGCTCTATTATCTTTTGTAAACTTTGAAGTCTATTGAGCAATATAGTCTTTCAACATTAACATCAGAGAAAAGATGAAAACTGGGATTTATATCATATATATCAAGGAGTTTCCTATTGTGAAAGCATTAGTTTTTAAGGGGAGCCAGGCCTCAAAATAGCATTTTCCTTTAAAGTGTCAAATTTCATATCCAGTTGATTTCTTGACACAAAAAGTAAATATTTACACTGATAAGTTAAAGTGCTTCTTTTATTTAGCTAATATTTTGAAATATCTTCTGATTTAGAACATGAGTCACACACCATTGCAATGACCCTGAAATAGTTAGGAATGTTCTTTCTAGTGATTTCAATACTAGGAATAAGATTTCCAATAGAAACATTGTTATGAATCAGTAAGTTTCTCTTCTAATATCGGACGGTTTTGTGGCTTAATAATTCAATGTCTGATAGCATGTTTTACATTTATTTTCGGGATACAATTTTTACAAGTGATCAACCTCTCCTTCATATCTAATGTGCATTGCATCATTTGCAATGTACTCTTTCATTTCGAGCTTCTAGTATTAGTATTCAACTTTGGTTATTAAAGATTTCGCGTACCTTTCTTATGTCATGTTGGAAAGCTATAGACTGACCGAAATGAATAGTAAGTAGTTTGGACTTAGCAAAAGATTTCTCATCGGCTTTCGAAATTATAAACCTTCTTTCATGTTATTTTAAAATTTATGAAAAGTTCAGCACTGAGCTAAAGAGAAGAAATTTGGTTTAAAGATAAGCTATGATAAAAGGTATGGACATCCCTACACCCAAACATATTACGATGAGTTTGTGGTTCTTCATAATTTTGCTTATATTCTGAATATTCGGACGAGGATATCTGTGAAATCACTTATCTGCATCTCTTATATATATATATATATATATATATATATATATATATATATAAATATAAATATATAGATTATATATATATATATATATATATATATATATATATATATATGCTAACTAACTATATATATATATATATATATATATATATATATATATATATATATATATATATATATATATATATATATATATATAACAACATAATATATATATATATATATATATATATATATATATATATATATATATATATATATCTCTACATACTATATATTGCTATATATATATATATATCTATATATATATATATATATATATATATATGTATATATATATATATATATATATATATATATATATAATAACTATACTATATATATATATATATATATATATAATAATGTAGTTTGTGTGAGTGGGTGTGTGTGTGAGTGTGTGTGTGTGTGTTTATTGTGTGAATGTGTTCGTGTTTGTACTATTGTTGGAAAATCAAATTTCTTTTGTCGAACAGTTCTTCTCTTTACGATATTTCG
Source organism: Trachelipus rathkii (assembly GCA_015478945.1). Lineage (NCBI taxonomy): Eukaryota > Metazoa > Arthropoda > Malacostraca > Isopoda > Trachelipodidae > Trachelipus > Trachelipus rathkii. The sequence goes on along the minus strand of JABUQX010064469.1, from coordinate 13,519 downwards.
CAACACATGAGAGTATATATATATATATATATATATATATATATATATATATATATATATATATACTATACTATATATATATATATATATATATATATATATATATATATATATATATATATATATATGGTTAATTACCACCGAACCTTTATCCCATGAATTTGGGGTGTTCATTACACTACCGCAATAGGGTCTTTATATATATATATATATATATATATATATATATATATATATATATATATATATATATATATATATATATATATATATATTATCTACATGATCATATATCGTAGCAATTACCTGGAGTATATCCCTCCTAAAAAAATAAGTAAGTATTGATAGTACCAATTTTATTATCTATATATATATAAAAGTATATATATATATATATATATAATAACAACTAATATATAACATATATATATATATATATATATATATATATATATACTATCATATATATATATATATATACAGTATATATATAATGGAGGTGTGGTAGTTATCGTTCTTCCTGTTGCTCCATATATAAAGGCAATGTTGCATACTAAGCTTGCAGAGAATCCACAAAACTAAATTCATATGAAAAAAAACGCGACACAAAAAAAAAAAACATCACTCAACAAAACTCAACCCGACATAAAAACCTTAAAAATTAAGTATATAACATCACACTCTTATATTAATGAAAAAGAGAAAATAAAAGAAAACCCACATATCATATGATTGATGTAATTTAAAAGAATTTAAAAACGACATTAATGCTTATCTTAAAATTGAAGCTGGTAAATTGTATATAGAGAGTACATAATAAAACCCTGGACGAATATTAAAACACTAAAATAGCACTTAGGATATTTAAATTAAGGGGAGACTTTATCCTCAAAATCCATTTCTTCGAACCGATAAAAGAAAATGTTTTTTTGATGAACAACTAATTTATCTTTATTTTTTTTGGGAAACCAAAAAAAAACTGTTCGTTTTTTTTTTGGGGGGGGGAGAGGGGAAATTTTTTTTTTGGGGGGCTTTCACAAAAATGGCAATAAAAACTTTAATATTCAAGATATTTCAATGCTTTTTTCACTAAAATACTCCTATTTTGTGTAGTAATAAATTTCATTTAGACACTTTATTTCAAATTTTATTTTCTAAAAGTTTTTTTGGACAATCTCTGAAAAGTACTTTCAAAATTTTTTAAGTAAAAACAATCAATCACGTGTGACACCACCTTACATCATACAAAAGCATTTAAAATAAACGTCATTCTGTTAAGGATTTTATATGCAGAGTTGTTACCAAATTTTAGGAAAAAAAAAACTGTTCGTTTTTTTTTAATGAATTTTTTTGTGATCTAATGTAAGAAAAAAATGAAGTGCTAGAAAAACGCAAATAAACATTTAAAAATATTTTTTTTTTTCAGACAAAAAAAAAATATTTATTCATTTATATATATATATATATATATATATATATATATATATATATATATATATATATATATATATATATATATATATATATATATATATATATATATATATATATATATATATATATATATATATATATATATATATAAATATATATATATGCTATATATATATATATATATATATATATATATATATATATAACATATATAAAAATATATATATACTATATATTTATATATATATATATATATATATATATATATATATATATATATATATATATATATATATATATATATATAGATATATTTAACTTAATATATATATATATATATATATATATATATATATATATATATATATATATATATATATATATATATATATATACTATATATATTCTATATATATATATATATATATATATATATGAAAATAAAATTAAGTTCCATGGATTTAAATAATTACCGAGTTTCAAACGTGGTGATATCGAAGCGGGAATTGAAAACTGTTCCGAGATGCCCTCTTTTTCTGGGTAGGTGGATCGGACTAGTGGTAGAGATTCTACTGCACATTGTCTAACAGCGACGCTGTTGTCGATGGTTCGAATCAATCCTGGTGCGAGTGAAATTTTTAGCCTTATGAAAATTACAACTTTGTGAAGAAATTAGCTGTCGTTTCAAATACTAACGTTGCTTTACTTTGGTTATTTCCTCTTCCAGCCTTTAGCACCCTAGCAGAAGGCCATGTAGCCCCAGCAGGTGTTCCAAGCACCCTTCTGTAGATTTAAATAAGTACCGAGTTTCAAAGCAGTGGTATTGGAGCAGAAGATTAGAAAACTATTCCGATATGCCTTCTTTTTCTGGGAAGACGGATCGGACTAGTGGTAGAGCTTCCTGGACATTGTCTAACGGCGACGCTGTTGTCAATGGTTCGAGTCCTGGTGCGAGTGAAATTTTTCTTTGTCTTATTTTTGCAAATTTGTTGCAACAAGCATGTTGTGCTCATTTCGGCGTTCTTTGACTTTGATTGGTTGCTCTTGTAACCCAGAAACACCCAAGCAGAATACTGTAGCCCAGCAGGTGTTTATACCCTCCTGTCCATTTAAGCCGTACTGAGTTTCAAAGCAGTGATTTCAAGCAATATATAAGAAAATTGTTCCGAGATGCCATCTTTTTCTGGGAAGGTGGATCGGACAAGTGACAGAGCTTCCTGTACATTGTCTAACGGCAACGCTGTTGTCGATGGTTTGAGTCCTGGCGCGAGTGAAATTTATATTCGTCTTATTGTTGCAAATTTGCCACCAACAAGTGCATGTCGTGCCCCATTTCGGCGTTCACGCCTGACTTTGGTTGGTTGTTCCTGTAGCCCAGGAGCACCCAAGCAGAATGCCGTGTAGCCCACGGCAGATTGTTCAACCACCTTCCTGTCGATTTAAATAAGTACTTAGTTTCAAAGCAGTGATATCCAAGCAGATGACTTGAAAACTGTTCCGATATGTCTTTCTGGAAAGGCGGATCGGACTAGTGGTAAAGCTTCCTGTACATTGTCAAACGGCGACGCTGTTGTCGATGGTTCGAGTCCTCGCTAGAGTGAATTTTTCTTCGTCTTATTGCAAATTTGTCGCAACAGAAGCATGTTGTGCCCATTTCGGCTTTCCTTGACTTTGGTTGGTTGCTCCTCCAGGAATACTCAAGCAGAATGCCATGTAGCCACAGCAGGTGTCCCAACCACCCTCCTGTCGATTTAAAAAAAGCACAGAGTTTCAAAGCAGTGATATCGAGCGACAGTTAGAAATCTGTTCCGAGATGCCTTCTTTTTCTGGGAAGGCGGATATTAAATTAAATATTAAATTTCATTTTTATAAAAAAAAATTTATAACAATCCAGAGAATCCAAAAAAACTATTTTCTAAATTGTTAAAATTCGTGACATCACCTTATTAGCATTATGCTATCTTATTATGCTTATTAGCATTTGAAATTGTGCTTTTCCACGTGGTATGGCTTGAGAGGTATGACGTATGATTCATCTATGACGTTGAGGATATTTATTGACTATTTCAAAAAGATTTACCTCCTCTCCTCTCTTAATATATTATATTTTATATTTTATATATATATATATATATACTATATATATATATATATATATATATATATATATATTTATATATATATATATATATATATATATATATATATATATATATATATATATATATATATATATATATGTATATACTAACATATATATATATATATATATATATATATATATATATATATATATATATATATATATATATATATATATATACTATATATATATATATATATATATATATATATATATATATATATATTCACACTCAAACGCAAATTATTATTTTATGCAGTGTTCGGCTCCGGCTAAAGGTTTCACATTTGAAATTGATGAGCACTTCTTTGGTAATAAATTTTCACCCTAAAGCATATATTTCTTGAAAAAAATTTTACCCAAAATCTAACTCCTGGCTCCGGCTCCGGCTCCGGCTCTGGCTCCGACTAAGGTTTCTGCCACTATTTTAAAATTGTTCAGCACGTCTTCTGGTAATAATTTTTCAAATTAAAAAAATATTTTCGAAAAATTTCATACTCGGCTCCGACTCGACTTCGGATCAATTTCATACTCGGCACTTTGCACTATTTGAAAATTATTCAGCACGTCTTCTGACAATATATTTTCTCCTAAAAGTATTTAATGAAAGAAATTCATACCCAGGATCCGGCTCCGGCTCCGGCTCCGACTTCGGCTTCGGCTTCGGCTAAGGATTCTAACTTATTTGTTAATTATTCAGCACGTCTTCTGGCATAAATTTTTCACCTAAAAATATTTATTGAAAAATTTCATACCTAGGATCCGGTTCCGACTCCGGCTTCAGATCCGGCTCCGGATCCAACTAAGGTTTCTATACTATTTGAAAATTGTTCAGTAAGTCTTTTGACAATATATTTTCACCTAAAATATATTTATTGAAAAAATCATACCCAGGATCGGGCTCCGGCTCGACTTCGACTTTGGCTTCGGCTCCGGATCGAATAAGGTTTTCTACTATTTGAAATTTATTCAACGTCTCCTGGCAATAGAATTTTTACCTAAAATATTTTCGAAAAATTTCATACCAGGATCCAGCTCCAAGATCTGACTTCGGCTTCGGCTCGAATCCGACTAAGGTTTCTGCACTATTTGAAAATTGTTCGGCACGTCTTCCTGACAATAAATTTTCACCAAAAAATATTTCCCGAAAGAAATTCATACCCAGGATCGTCGGATCCGGCTCCGGATACGACTCCGGATCCGACTAATGTTTCTACACTATTTGAAAATTGTTTCAACGTCTTCTTCTATTAAATTTTCACCTAAAAAAATATTTCTTGAAAAGAAGAAATTCATACCTAGATCGGATCCGGATTCGGATCGGATTAGACTTCAACTTCGGCTCCGGATACAACTAAGGTTTCTGCACTATTTAAAAATTGTTCGGCACGTCTTCAGACAATAAATTTTTCACCCAAAAAATATTTCCCGAAAAAAATTCATACGGATAAGGCTCCGGATACGACTTCGGCTTCGGCTCAGGATCCGACTAATGTTTCTAGACTATTTGAACATTGTTCAGCACGTCTTCTTGAAATAAATTTTTCACCTCAAAAAATATTCTCTGAAGAAAATTCATACCCAGGATCCGGATCCGGATCCGGATCCGGCTCCGTCTCCGACTTCAGCTTTGGCTCGGATTCGACTAAGGTTTCTGCACCATTTGAAAATTGTTCGGCACGCCTTCTGACAAAGTTTTTCACAAAAAAAATATTTCCCGAAAAAAATTCATACCCAGAATCCGGCTCCGGATACGGCTCCGGATACGACTTCGGCTTCGGCTCCGGATCCGACTAATGTTTCTACACTATTTGAACATTGCTCAGCACGTCTTCTTGAAATAAATTTTTCACCTAAAAAATATTTTTTGAAGAAAATTCATACCCTGGATCCGGCTCCGGCTCCGGCTCCGGCTCCGGCTCCGGCTCCGGCTCCGGCTCCGGCTCCGGCTCCGACTTCGGCTCCGGATTCGACTAAGGTTTCTACTATTTGAGAATTGTTCAGCACGCCTTCTGACAAAGTTTTCACCAAAAAATATTTCGAAAAGATTCGCCTGGGATCCGGCTCCGGATACGACTTTGGCTTCGGCTCCGGATCCGACTAATGTTTCTACACTATTTGAACATTGCTCAGCACGTCTTCTTGAAATAAATTTTTCACCTAAAAAATATTTTCTGAAGAATATTCATACCCAGGATCCGGATCCGGATCCGGCTCCGGCTCCGGCTCCGACTTGCTTCGGCTCCGGATACGACTAAGGATTCTGCACTATTTGAAAATTGTTCAGCACGCCTTCTGACAAGTTTTTCACCAAAAAATATTTCCCGAAAAATTCATACAGGATCCGGCTCCGGATACGACTTTGGTTTCGGCTCCGGATCTGACTAATGTTTCTACACTATTTGAACATTGCTTAGCACGTCTTCTTGAAATAAATTTTTCACCTAAAAAATATTTTCTGAAGAAAATTCACAGGATCCGGATCCGGATCCCGGGTATGACTTTTCGTGCTTCGGCTTCGGCTCCGGCTAAGGTTTCTGCACTATTTAAAAATTGTTCGGACCGTCTTCTGACAATAAATTTTCTAAAAAAAATATTTCGAAAAAATTCATACAGGATCCCGTGGCTCGGATACGGCTCGGATACGACTTCGCTCGGATCCGACTAATGTTTCTAGACTATTTGAACATTGTTCAGCACGTCTTCTTGAAATTAATTTTTCACTTCAAAAAATATTTTCTGAAGAAAATTCATACCAGGATCCGAATCCGGATCCGCTCCGGCTCCGACTTCGTCTCCGGATCCGACTAGGTTTCTGCACTATTTGAAAATTGTTCGGCACGTCTTCTGACAATAAATTTTCACAAAAAATATTTCCCGAAAAAATTCATACCCAGGATCCGGCTCAGGCTCCGGATCCTCGGCTTCGGCTTCGGATCCGACTAATGTTTCTACACTATTTGAGCATTGTTCAGCACGTCTATCAAAAAAAATTTCACCTAAAAAAATATTTTCTGAAAGAAAATTCCTTACCCAGAGATCGGATCCGGATCCGGATCAACTCTGACACTTCGACTTCGGCTCGGATCCGACTAAAGGTTTCTGCACTATTTGAAAATTGTTCGGCACGTCTTCTGACAATAAATTTTTCACCAAAAAAATATTTCCCGAAAAAAATTCATACCCAGGATCCGGCTCCGGATCCGGATCCGGATCCGGTTATGACCGGTTTCTGCTCGGATCCGACTAAGGTTTCTGCACTATTTGATAACTGTTCAGCACGTCTTCTGGCAATAAATATTTCACCTAAAAAAAATTTTTTTGAAAAATTTCATACTCTGGCTCCGGCTCCGGCTCAGCTCCGACACGGCTCTGGCTTCGACTCACGCCCGGATCCCGGCTCCCGGATTCGACCTATTCTGCACTATTTCAATTTTTGAACAAGCTTGCCTGACACTACCTTCCGTTTAAACTCAGTATTAATAAAAAATTTTTGAACAAGCTCTGCCTCGACACCGGCACCAATTACCGCCAGCGGCTCCAGTTCCAGTTTCCGGCTCAGCTTCGATTCCATTTTATTTGACTGAATAAAATCCGAAGAATGGGTGGGAGGTTGAGAATATGAAAAAAAAATTAGATTTTCTATAATTATAAATAAAACTTTTTTTTAACCTCTAAGGGAATTGCAATTTTGACTGGAATTGAAATTTTTAGTTCGACACCTCTCTAAATAAATTTCTGTATCTAAAAAACCATTTAGAATTTTCCAAAAAATAATTACACCATGATGTTCAGGAGGAATTTTTATAATAATCTAGATAATAAAAAAAAAATGTGAAAATTTTGATTTTGACTTCAAAAAGTAGAGGGTCCGAGGATAAAGTCTCCCCTTAAAGCTGGAGAATGGATAACTAGAATCTTAAAAATAATTCAATTAAAATTTACTCTGGGAAGACCCAACACTCAATACATTGTTTCAGTACGAGCACCAACCATATATATATATATATATATATATATATATATATAAACAACATATATATATATATATATATATATATATATATATATATATATATATATATATATATATATATATATATATATATATATATATATATATATATATATAACTTCTCCTTTCTTTGTTCGTATGCTATATATGCTGTAGCCCAGTAATGTATGTATAGTAATAGCATAATAATAACATAGCCAATAATAATATATATGAAATGAAAAATGAAAAAACAAGAAATGAATGTATATATGTATGTATATAATATATATATATATAATAAGAATACAATAATGTAATAATAATATAATAAATAGATATTAATATGAATATAGATATATGGAAAAATTTCGATATATGTGGTAAAATAACTAACTATATATATATATATGTTAATAATAATATATATATATATATATATATATATATATAATATATATAATAATATAACATAATAATATATATATATATATATATATAATAATATAATGTTAATAATTTAATAATAATAATATAATATGTGTGTGTGTGTGTGTGTGTGTGGGTTTGGATGTGAGTGTGGGTGTTTTTTTGAAGAGAGGGATTTGATGCTTAGTATATTAAAGCAATATGCCTTATTTGAAGTTATTGAGTGCTTTTGAAGTGTAAAATTTATTATATCAAAATGCCACGAAAATGTGTAAATTTAGTGAATAATTTTTGTTACATATGTGGTGAAATAACATTTTCGTCACAGAAACACAATCTGAAACCTCTTGTGATGACTGCCTACCAACATTATTTTGGTATGAAGGTAGGGGACCAGGATAAGTCATGGGCTCCACGTATATGCTGCAACTCTTGTTCAGTTATACTATGAGAATGGCTGAAAAAAAGCGATGTATAGCTTTTGCTGTACCTATGGTTTGGCGGGAAACTACAAACCATATAGATGACTGCTACTTCTTCTTGAGTCCACCTATAAAAGCAGGATTGCCAAGGAAAAAAAGAGGAACAATTGAATACCTGAATCTTCCATCTGCTATTCAACCTATTCCACATTCAGATAGTCTACCATTTCCTACTCCACCTCAACATTATGAGCTTGAAGATGAAAATGAAGACAGTGAGGCCAACAAAACTTCCACATCCCATGACCCAGATTTTGAGGTAAACGATGATACACAGCACCGATCGAGTCAAGCTGAATTGAGTGATCTCATTCGAGATTTTGACTTGTAAAAGGAGAAGGCAGAAATTCTAGGGTCAAGACTACAGCAATGGAATCTTCTCCAACGTGATGTCAGGGTTTCACAGTACAGAGAACGTCAGAGGGATCTGGTTTCCTTTTTTGAGAGGAAAAAAATCCGGGTGTTTTGCTGCGACGGTAATGGCTTGATGAAATGTTTGAATTTGAACCATGATCCAACTGAATGGAGGCTATTCATAGACTCCTCCAAGCCTAGTTTGAAAGCTGTATAAGTACACAACGGCAACCGTCTTCCTCCTATTCCTGTTGGTCATACAGTTCACATGAAGGAGACTTATGCAAACATGACAGCCCTCCTCGACTCAATCAAATATGGTGAACACAGGTGGAAAATCTGTGGCGATCTCAAAGTCATTGCTGTACTCTTAGGATTGCAACAGGGGCACACTAAGTACTGCTGCTTTTAATGTATGTGGGACAGTAGGGATAGGAAAGCACATTACATTCAAGCAGATTGGCCTGCAAGAAATCTTGACTCTAGCGAGAAAAATGTCGTTGCCGAGTCTCTCGTGGACCCAAAAGATGTTCTTCTTCCACCCTTTCATATAAAGCTGGGTCTCATGAAAAATTTTGTCAAAGGTATGAACCAGGAAGGAGGAGGCCTTTACTTACGAGACAAATTTCCTAGATTGAGTGATGCAAAGGTTAAGGAAGGTATTTTTGCTGGGCCACAAATGTGACAACTTGTAATGGATGCTGCGGTTGACCTAGTTTTGGAGGGGAAAAAAGGAAGCTTGGAAAACCTTAAAGGGAGTTAGTTATACATGAATTCTTAGGCAACAAAAGAGATGATAACTACACTCAGTTGGTGACAGTACTTCTGGAAAAATACCATCAACTCGGATGCAACATGTCCCTTAAAATCCATTTTCTCCACTCCCACCTAGACTTTTTCCCTCCTAGTTGTGAAGCTGTCAGTGATGAACACGGAAAAAGATTCCATCAGGATATTTCTGTAATGGAACAAAGATATCAGGGCCGTTGGAATGAAGCTATGCTTGCGGATTACTGCTGGTCTGTGTGTAGGGATGCTCCGGAACTCACTTACAAGAGACAAGCCAAAAGAAAACGATCTCATGAAGCCACCACATGATACTTTCACACCAAACCACCTGCCAGGTATTCATCCATCAATTTAGAACTCTTAGAATGCAACTGTCATTAACAAATATTTAAAATGCACTTTCAATGTTGTTGGAATATGTAATTAAAATGTATAGTTTTCTCTTAATCCTCTAAAATAATATATTCCCACCTATTGTATAATACAGAAACTAAAGCTAATAAAGATTTTTCTTTGTCATATTCTTTTTTCTCACCTCAAAATTAGTAAGATTACACTAATGAAGTTAAGGAAATATTCCAAAAATTTTTTTTTGTTGCCCAGTGTTATTAAATTCACAAATTTAATTTTAAGAATTCCTTGAAGGAAAGACTAAGTCATCGTTCACTTCGATGCAGAAAATACTATGCTCGCTTTTTAAATTTTAAGACTTCCTCGAAAGAAAGACTATATATATATTTATATATATATATATATATATATATATATATATATATATATATATATATATATATATATATATATATATATATATATATATATATATATATATATATATATATATATATATATATATATATATATATATATATATATATATATATATAATGTTTCCTTTTTTCTTAATAAAAGGCTTTATCAGTCAGGAAGATATATATATATATATATATATATATATATATATATATATATACTATATAATATATATATGAAATAATATATATATATATATATATAATAACACATATATATATATAATAATAATATATATTGAAAATGTATAAATAAATATATAAATATATATATTTTTATATATATATATATACAACAATAATAATAATATATATATATATATATATATAATAATAATATATATATATATAATAATATATATATATATATATATATATATATATCAGGGGAACACCAACCGGGAGGCTGGCCCCGAAATTTTCGACCGGTGGGGAGATTTTTCGGAAGACAAACTACAAACATAATATATATATATATATATATATATATATATATATGTAATAATATGTAATATATATATATATATACTCTATATATATATATATATATATATATATATATATATATATATGTAAGATAAT
>JABUQX010064468.1:10000-25374 GCA_015478945.1 Trachelipus rathkii | reverse complement strand
GAGAGATAAGCGCCTGCAGAAAGTCACAACTAAGTAGAGGCTGGCGAGAGGCGCACTAAGATGCAGGCTTTTAAAGTGCGGGGAGATTAAATCAGCCAGCGAAACACCAGAAGATGTCTATATGATGAGGGACGTTGCCACAGAGCAGTTGTGGCAGTAAAGGAAGGAACACAGCAGCGGTGAACTAGCCTGGAGTTTACCTACATCAACACAAAACTCCAGAATGTGGCAGACAGTCCAGCACCCCCTAGTTCTATCGGAGGGCGACTGTACAGGCGTGGAGGTACCGCGAGTTGATTAAGCTGTCGCCGCTCTGGAGCAATGCCGCTGCGGTAACGTATAAGGGAAGAGAGATAGAAGCACTCAACAGTCTGCACCACCAAAGATAGCAGGGCAACAGGAGCTGGAAAGTACAGAACAGTTTTATAAGCCTTTTGGCCTTGACTCCTATCCAAAAGCCGGGTTGAACCAGAGCCCCCCCCCCAGATATGAGACAGTTTACTCCATACAAGGGCGGATGAGGCCTGTATAGCGGGAGGCCAACTGAGAAGATGGGAAAAACAATTCTGCAGTCTACTAACAGAAACTCAACAGTGTTCGTTAGAGGCCCGCCTAGCAACCGTTTGTTGATGTGAGGTTTCCAAGAACAATTTTTTTTGTTTTATGTTAAGGCCAAGAATGTTTATATTGTCAACCGGAGAGACGAGAGAACCGTCGAAAGAAGATGGGAAAGTTAGAAGGTTCTTAGAGAGGGAGATTTGCAGAAGTTGGGTTTTTAAGAAATTAAATTTCACAAGGTTCAAGACGACCCCACCTGAAATTGCTTATCCAAGATCCGCGAGAATCAGAATCGGAAAGATTATAGACGAGAGGGGGCAATTCTAGAAGTAAAAAGAAGGAGCAGAATAATTGAAATGAGTTAAGAATGAAGGGTCGAGTCATCGGCACTAGGTGAATGAATAGAGTTAGACTGTGGCAGGTTGAGAAGAATCATTAATGCAAAAAGTAAGGAAATAAAGTAGGGAGATAAGATCAGAACCTGAGGAACACCATTATTGACAGAAAAAGGAAGAAGAGTCGCCCCCATAAACAACAGCCGATATTGAGACCATTTGAAAGAACAGACATATATACTACATATATAATAATATATATGATATAGTATATATATATATATAATATATATATACTATATATATATATAGTATATATACTATATATATACTATTATATATATAAGTAGTACTATAGTATACTATATAGTATATAGTATATATCGACAGGTTACCACCACTCACGATCTGAGCCTATTTTCAAAGAGGGCTGAATAATAAAATGAGCAACATTACAAAATGAAAGACTCTTCCAAACCTAACGTACATCTCTCAGATGATCGTAGACGGTGGTTTTAAAGAGGAGAGATTATATGCAGCAAGAAAATCACAGATGGTGGGAGTTCCATTAAAGAGATGTAAGCTAGAAAATGGGTACCGACAACGACGATATGTCTGGAATTTTCATTGTGCGCATGTCAGTTGTGGTGGTATGCGAGTGGTAAACTCTCTCGAGCACTTGCCGCTGTAGCAGTTTTAGTAAAAAGATAGTGCGCCAACGTCATATTACAGTAGAGGGTCAAGAGAGTTTGAAAGTAGGGGACAGTTTATTAGTCTTAAGACATTTTGTTGATTCAACCCCGTCCAAAGAAAGGGTGGAATCGGAACTCCCCAAAAAATGTGAGAACAATACTCCATACAAGGGAGAATAAGACCCTATATAATTGAAATAACTGTTCGGAAGAAAAATTCACGGTGTCGCGACGAGCACGCTGGTGAAAGGCCGCAGTCTGCTTCTTTAGCAGCCTGTTGTTTCGCCAGAACCGTCTGAGTGATGTGAGGTTTCCGCAAAATGCAGGTAAGACGTTACAGACATCGAAGGAGATAGGAAAGTTGAGAGGTGTTCTAGAGAGAGGATGTGAGAGAGTTTTGAAGGTTTTTTGGAGGAGTTTTAATTTCCCCGAAGATTGGGTGTGTCCCCGCACGAGGGAAATTTCCAATCGTCAGATACGCGCGGAGAGAGTATTTATGCGGATGACGAGGTGAAGAGGTGGAGTCTATGGATACATCTGCTGTGAGTGAACGAAGAGGGATCAGATTTGAAATGAGTGGACGATGTGATACGTGGTGTCCATGGCTGTCATGGCTGCGCTAGAGGTGTATCGGTCTGGTAGGGATCAGTTAGTTGTTGAAGTGGCAGCAGAGAGGGAAAGTAGGCGCTGCAGATAAAGTATTGAGATGTACGACAATAGGGACGGGATTGCTTGAGATGAAGTTGAAAGATCGCATGATAGGTAACCAGAGATGGTATACGTCGTCAGAAAAAGAGGGTACACTGTCCCAAATAAACAGGAGGAAGAAGAGGTCGCTCCATCAACATGCGACGATATGTAACGATATTGCTTCTTCTCTATGACGAGGATTAAACAAAGAGAAGAAGAAATCTAAAGGAAGGGAGCTCAATGGTAGTGCCGCATGCATAACCCGGTCAAAAAGCTTTGAATACGTAAAACGCAACAGCACAAGATTCCTTATCGTATACAATAATACTATATATATAATATAGTATATTATAGTATATATATATATACTATGAATCTATAATAATATATATAATATATATATTAATATATATATATGATATAATATATATATACTGCTATATAAAAATATATATATATATATATCATTATATATATATAATATAAGTATATTAGGTATAATATATATATATAGGTATATATATATAATCTAATATATAGTATATATATATATAGTATATATATATACTAGTATAGTATATATACGTACTATTATATCCTGATATATATACTATAATATATATATATTATATATACGTAATAGTATATATATATACTATATATAATATATACTATATATATATATCATATATACATATATATTTAATACATATATATATATATATAGAGAGTATAGTATCTCATATTATATATATATTATATATATATATATATATATATATTATATATATATATATATAGTATAATTATAATTATAGTATATATTATATAATATATATATATATAATTATATATAATAGTATTATATATATATTATATATACTATATATTATATATTTATATAATATATATATATATATATATATATAATATATTTCTTCAATTCAGAAGAGTGGTGAGACTGATAATGCTGATTCCTACAAATGGGCTACAGAAGGTTCAACATTAATATTGCAAAAGTTCGCAGTCTGCTGATCCCTCAGGCAGCTGCCAACTCTTCATGGTAACTGGATATCGCAGTAGGGGTAAATATAGCTTGCTATAATGCTATAATATATATATATATATCATATATAATTATCATATTATATATATAATATATAGTAGGAGTAATCAGAATAATAACCCATTTAAGGTACTAATATATATATATATATATATATATTATTTATATATATATATATATATATATATACGTATATATATATATACTAGTATATATATAGTATGAAGTGTGTATAATATGAAATTGGTGGTTTTAGAGTGGTGCTGGGCGGTAAATTAGTATATGATATATCTTATAGTATTGGGTTATATATAGTATATATATGATGTGTAGCTGTAATATGATAATGTGGTTGACGCTATAGGATATATATAATAGTATTAGGCTATATATTGAGCGGTCGCGGAGATGTATACCTGTAGCGGGAGGTTAGTCTGCGTTCAAGGTATACAGGTATATTATACTATATATATAATTATATATATATAAATATTATATATATTATATTATATTATATATATAGTAATAATATATATATAATGCAGTTCAGTAAGGATCCTTTCACCGAAAAAGGATATACGTTTATTAAATTTTGTAATTTTTCGCCACTTTAGGTTTTTTTTAACCAATAAGCACTTAAAGATTAAAGTTGTCAGTGGCTTCAAATGGTTGTATTTAATATTAAAAAAAGTTTAACTCTATGTAAACTAACGTAACTCAAAATAACCTTACTTAACGTATATAACCTCACTTAATGAATTTTAATTATTTATAATTTATTTCACTTGCATTATTTTCAATAACTACCCATCTGGCACCATGAGCGCTTTGTACATTTTGTTGGATAATGTAGATTTTACAAAATTTTGTTTTCCCTCTCCACTGAAAATTTTACCCTCATTTTCCCACAAACAATTTACAGGAGAAAGGTCGTACCAGATCCTATATATATATATATATATAAATATATATATCATATATATAGTATATATATATATAGTATATATATATATATAATATAAAGTATATATATATATATATATATAGTATATTATTATATATAGTATTATATATATATACCATATATATATATATATAATATAATCTATATATGATATAATATATATATATACTATATATATATTATAATATTATATATTATAGTATATATATATATATATATAATAGTATATATAATATATATAATTTATTATATATATATGTATATATATAGTTATATATATCATAGATATAATATATATTATATATTGTAATATGATATATATAATATATATATATACTGATATATATATATATAATATGTGTGTGCAGAGTTCAATTCAGAACCCAAGCAACAGTCCCCACAGTCTAAATAGTTTAACGTAACAACATTATTTGTGTCGTGAAAAGCTAACTTAGTTTGTGTTAATAATTTCATGATTCTCTTAAGATTTTTGCATGAATTATCTTTTGAAAACACATAGTAAAGTTACGTAATTACAGACAACCCCACAAGTATGCAGTATCTTCCGTGGAACGTAAAAATCGCCAAAACATTTTAGGTTGTAAGATAAATTCAATTAGCATTGATCCAACAAGAATTTTTTTAATAAAAGTTCTGATTTGAAAGGTGTCACGAGATTAAAAACCTACATGACTCGATAGACTACGGTTGAAAGTATGAAATTCAAAGGAATTTGAGAAAATATTTGAGAAGATTGTTTCAAACTGTTTTGGCTGAATATTTATAATAATGAACTATGCGGTCGAGTGTTTGTTCAGAGTGCTGGACAAAGAAAGGATGAGAATGTGCTAAAAGATGAGTCCCAAGACCTCTTCTCTAAATAGGAGTGTGTGAATAGAAAGTTCAGAAGAACACCGTCCGTTGTTAAACCAATAATTAAGAAGATTGATAATATGATAACATAGTTCGTTCGACAGCTTTCCAGAAAGATATTGGAAAAAGTTACTAAAAGCCAGAGAATCTATAAGTCAAAAGGTCAAAGTATCCACCTTTTCCAAAAGTTCTATGTGATTAAAACCCCTCGAGATATTGTAATACGTATACTCCACAGTGGGACTATTAACCACCAAACACAAAGTAAGCTATTGTGGTAGCGTAAAATATTCACTTAGGTGCCTTGAAAAACCCACTCTCTTCTTTAAAGAGAGAAACAAAGTTATTCTTATAATAAAGATCAGGAAAAGTTTACAGATGAAATAAGTACAGAAGAAAGTTTCAATTGTGTATTTTCGAAAATATTAATGTTTTGGGGAAGATCTTTTTGTTGAGTAGATTCTAGATGATGAATCCCATATTTTGTTTCCATTACATCCAAAGATTCATATATAGCTCTTTCTACTGAACCTTCTCCATTATTATATTTTGGATCGCAAATCAACAAGCTTTCGTCTTTATCTCTTTCATCGTATGTCGATAAACTCTCATCTCTATCTTTTTCTTCTCTATTCTAATTTATGATTACGCTTAATCTAATCTGATCCAATTGTGATTTACTTAAAAACCTCTTTCTAATTTGAATGAATCATCCAAGGGCACCAAGTTTCCTTATCTAATCTTTGTGTTCATGCGATTTGTACTCCCTGTTTACGGGGCTCTTACCTGAGGCGCTTTCTTATATACATGTTAACCATAACGTCTCTCAAAGCTGATTTCTAATTGAACAAGAATCGCCCATTCCAGAGTTCTAATTTTATGGATATGTTAGGGGGAGCTGCGTTTATCAATGCTGTTTTGTATTGCGACCTTCGATGTATCCGTTTGGACCAACATCCGATGACTTAAACTCCTCGCGCCGGTAGCCAGCGCCCCGCAATAGTGCTTTTTTATATGAAGCCTTTTCATATGCTTATGCCTGTGTTACGTCTTGCCACGTGGACGTTTTAATTGTATATGCTCTCTTTTTTTGACAAATCTCTCCCTTAAGTTTGAGTCTATTCCGCGGAAGCTCGTAGCATTTCTATCCACTTCTCTAGCATTCCTGTCTTTTTTTAAAATGCGCCGGTTTCTCTGTAGTTGTTCCTCGGTCTATGCCACTCACAACGTAAGTTCATTATCCTCCCACAGGCCTCTTCCTTAAGACTGCAATTTGCCCCTCCTCTCGTTCTTCATCCCGTAACCCACCCCATACTAAACACACACGTAGCCAAATTTAAGGCTTCCTTTGATATTCTTTCACCCGCCTCGTTTTTTGTTTTTTCCCTCTTTTTCCGAATTCCTTCTTCTTTTTGACCCTTCATGTTTTTCTTTAAATATTTTGTTCTTTGCTTTTCTTGCTCACTTTTTCGCATCCTTATTTTGTATTACTTCCTCGTGCTTTTCCCCCCAGTGTCCACCACCCCCGAACCTCTTCATCCCTCCCCCTGCTTAACGATCTTGTTTTCTCCTATTCAAGTGTATAATAATATGTATCAGACGATACTGTATTTCTAATTTTATATCAGAACTATTCATACTCTTAATGTTAATATTACTATAATACTTATTCTCACCCTCGTCATAATCTACAAAATATATCTCTGCCTCATCTCCTCTTACATACTATTTTTCATCTCTGCGTCCCCTTAATATCTATCTCTCATGTATACTCACAATCTCAATCTCTTATCTCTACTTTTTCCTATACCAGATTAACTCTATATTCTATCTCATTTATTGTATCCGCTAATTTCCCTTACATCCTATTACTACTCTGTCTTGCTCTTGTCTTATACCCTGTTAATATGTCTTATATATTCTAATCTATAGATTTATCTTTCTAATATTATAATTCTCTATTTATTAATTTATACTCTTGTTATATTATTATATGCTATGATCTCTGTCTTTTATACTTACGCACATGTACTACTTGGCGTATATCTATATAATCTCCTCTCCCTTATTCTCTCTTAATCGTATTACATCAATATAGCTCATCTACTTATATCCATCTAGACATTGTCCTAATCAACTTCACCTAAATCAACCACAACTCTCGACAAATCTTCGCAACCTATTACTTTTATATATTTATCCGATATATCTTCTCTTGTATTCGTATAAACTATAAATTACCATAGTTTTTTAATAGTGTTATTATCTAATTTACTCTATTCTGCATCTTATATATCTCTGATATTGTACATCTTACTCTATCTCGACCTTATTCTAATACGGAGTTTCTATCTCTCTCTTTCTCTCTCTCTTCCTATAATCTCTTGATTCTAGTCATTATCTAATTCCTTATACTAGACGTACTCACTTATATATATAACACATTAATAAGCTAACACAATCGTACCATAAAAACAAGATTCACTGCAATTATTAGATAATAACTACTTAATATAAGTAATAAAGATATATTATATGAAACAGATATAATAATAAATAAATAGATAAGTATAATAACCAAAAACCAAAACATTCAAAAATCTATCATCAGATACATGAAATCAAACTCAAAAATAATACCAAATAATAAGCACTAAACACTAAGACACGCATATCGAAAATAAGAACTATATGAAATTTGTGTATAAACAAAATCAAATTTATATAAGGAGAAAAAAAGTTTACAAAGAGTGAAAGGAAAATTATTTTGTAAGAAATAAATAAAGTGAATAATAAAATAAAGAATTAAATTAAATATTTAAAAAGAAGTTAAACAATTAAGGGAGCTATTATTAATAAATAATTAAGAATATAAATCTAATAATATGATATTTAAATAAATAATAAATATTCATTAAATATATATATAAAATGATAAAATAATGTTAAATTATGATATATGGTTGTATGTAGTTATATATAGTCTATATGAATGATGATAAAGGTAGGATATAAGATAAATTGAAGAATAGTAACACATGACTCACTCAAATACACAAATGTAGAATATCCCACTTGAAACAAAGGATCAGTGATTTTAGCGTTATCCTATTTCTAGTTTGTTAAATAATTTGTTCATAGTCTAGGGTTAAAAAAAAAATTAATTTAAATTCCATGTATTTATGAAGATGAATTAGTAGAGTGTAAAGTTTAATTGCTTTCATTTTATAATAATGTTAAATAAATATTATAGTTATATATAATTAATATAATTCTATAATTATTAAAGTATATATTTATAATATAAATAATTATTATATATATTATAATATATTATATATATTATATATATATATAATAATATATATATTATATAATAATATATTATAGAGGATGAGAGAACAATTTGAAGGGTAAAGAGAGACGAGAGAGAGCCAAGGTAAAGGACCGAGATAACAAAAATATTTTGTACGAATTTGGTACATATTTATTAAACTTATCATTAATAAATATTTATTTGTTTGTAAGGGATAATTCAGTAAAGGGCCATGAGGAATCATCTCGAATGTATGACAGCTACAGGAAAACCAAATATAATTTTGGAATCATCGTATTAAAGCTTATTACGCAATGTAAAAAAAAAAAAAAAAAAAAAAAAAAAAAAGAATCGAAAAGTAGACACTTACAGAAAAACCAAACATATTTGGAATAGACGTATAAAGCTTAATCTAATATTAAAGTCGTTTCAATACCCTTGTCCCCTCATCGGCTAAAGCCTAAAAATTGATAAGTTTCATGGGAAAATATTGTCCATAGGGGGCTTGAGCATATGGGGGCAGAAGGGGGACGAAATCCCGTAGTCCACTCCTAGACGGCGAGAGACCCAGTACTCTCAGAGTTATCCCCCATGCGGGTACCCTTGAGCTGGTATTCGTTAGTTTTTAATATCATTAAAACGCCTTATGAAATTATATTAAAGGTTATAGTTAGTCAATATGTATTTTATTTTTTGTACAGTGTGCTACTTCCGGTTTTTTTTCTATTTACATGCCTGTAATAGCTTATACGTGATTCCAAATATAGTATGTGATTTTCCTGAGTGTATACTTTTCGAGATAATTTCTGGCTCTTTTCTGATTATTTTGGCCTTTTTGTTATTTGTAAACGTATTTATATTAATTAATAATAAACTAATTTCATTTATATTTTATGTCAAAACAAAAATTGTAACTAAGAAGGAGAATTAATACAACACAATTCCGAAAATAAGTTACATACCCAATTTGTATTAACAAAATTAAAAAAAAAAGAAAGCTGAGTCACAACCCGAAAAGGCATAATTTTGGTCAATTATCTGCTTATCTTTAACTTTAAATTCAAATAAAAAAATTCAAGTTTGAACAATACTTGCTTAATGGTATCATATATAATAAATAAAATAATATAGTATAATATATTAATTTATATAAATATATATATAATTATATATAGATACTATAATATAATTTATATTATAATAGTTATCTATATAAATGGATATATATCTTATATGTTTTATATATTTTCCATCTAGGATATTAAGAAAATTAATATTACATATATATATATATATAATATATATATATTATATATAAATTAGTAAGCATTAACTATTGTGACAAAGGAAACTCAATTCTTATTTCTATATGTCATTGCCGACACCAATACTTTAGGCTTCTTATCAGAAATTAAAAGAACGCGTCTCTTCTCCGTTCTCTCCCCCATCACAATATTCATAATCTGTTTTAAAACACCTGTAAAAATATGAAAATTTAGACTTTTTTTACAATTGAAATTAGTTTTAATTTACATATCTCTATTTATTCTATTTGCTCGTGAATTTATTTGATATGTTTTGCGGTTAATGCAGCTCTCTCTCTCATTACTACAAATAACACACCACACAGACCACACACAACACAACATAATTATAATCATAAATATAATATAATATATATTACTTAATTACTTATAATATAAAATAATATAAATTAATACTATATTATATACTATATAATATATATAATGTAAATACTAATTAAACTTTTATATATTGATATATTATTATTTATATATTATATATTAAAAATTTATATATATAGATACTTATTGTAGATAGATAATAATCAGTATATATAATATTGTTATATATATGATATATAATATTAATATAGTATTTATATATATATATATAATAATATATAAATTATATAAAAGTAGTATAAAATTAAATCAATATATAAATAATAATATATAAGTAATAATTAATATTCATAAGTATATATATAAATTATTATATAGTATATATACTATAGATATATATATGATTATTATATATATTATAATAAATAATATATATAATATATAATATATATCTAATATATTTGAATATTATATAATCGATTATATATAATATATAGTATACTCTTATATATACTGAATATATATATTATAATATAAATACATGTATAGATGTATATATATAATATATCTATAATATATTATATATCCTATATTTATAATATATATATATATTATTATATATAATACATATGATTATATATTTATATAATCCGGTGATATATAACTATATATTGATATATATATATCATATATATATATAATATAATATAATTACTCACTATATAAATATATAATTTATTATTATAGTTTAATATTATATATATATATATATCTGGATTAATTACTATTATATATATATATTATATATATTATATATATAATATATATATAATATTAATAAGTTTATATATATATATAATATTCTAGTATCATTAATATATATACTATTATATATATATATATATATATACTAAAACATTTTTTAAGTTATCTTATGCTCAATGTTGAAATTTTTTAGATACTTATTAAAAAATTGAGTATTTCTGTATGTAAGCATATTTAATTTGGTCTAAATATAATTTTTATAATAGATAAAAATATAATAAAACTAAAAAAAGAATTATATTTTCACAGCGTCGGTTTTTTTGTATATATAAATCATGTTTGCGAATTAACCGATATATAGAAAAATCCGTTTTCCTGTTTTTTAAAATAAAATTGAAGGATATTAGTAAGTTTCCAACAACAAAAATATGGATTATTTTGTAGTTTTATCAAGAGTATCTAAGGAAAGATTTATGAATAATTTGACTGATAATTAAAACTTTTCTAAAAACGTCCAAAATATTAACTAGGATGGTCCAAAAATGACCTCAAGGCCTAACAATGGCTCAAAATGGAGATTCCAAAACTACTCAAAATGGCCTCCCCAAAACGATCCAATAAACTCAAACGAACTAAAATTGCTTCCCAAAAACTGGCTCAAACGAAATGAGAACTTTAAACCACTAGAGAGAAACTATAGGTTTGCACATTTTTCAATATACCCTCGTTCTAAACTTTGTTTATCGTTTATTATTAATGATCTGCACTTGCTTTGCCCCATTTCGTTATTGCTTGAACTTTGCAAAAATCTAAGATTCATTATTTAGGCTGATAAATTTAGTAGGCTAATTAGTTAAAATATCTTGTCTTTTTTAAGATATTTAAAAATATTGTTCTTTTCCCGTACTTGAGAAAGTATAATTTGTTTTTATAAACAAAATCTAAAATTTTTGTAAGGTAAATAATAAAATTTTAATAAGTTCAAATTTTTTTGTTTTAGATAATAAAATAATTATGTGGACATGTTAATGACTAGTTATAATTCTTCTATTATATATCAGTCCGGTATATATATATTAGCGTTACTAGCTATTATATATTATTATATATATATCATATATTATATATATATAAATTTATAAATATTTATCTATATTAATTCTAACTTTTAAAAAAAACATTTAGTTTGGCACACTAAAAAATATTGCAGACAGATCACTTTATACCATTTTATAGTTCAAATCAACACGTACGCACATAAATAAAAATAGTTTAATTAAATTCCTAGATAAGCAGTATTACACATTATGTTAAGTATTAGATGATTGTTAAAACCCCACGATTACATTCCCATAAGATAAAAAAGAAAAAAGAGAAAAAGAATAAATTAGATTAAAATAAAAAAACTAAAAAATAATCAAAATTACATTTTAACTTTTGTTCCAAATTTCGAACTTTACTTTATACAATAATATACAAGTTTCAGTACTTGGCTGTCATAAAATTACCAAAGGATATTAAATATTATGGATTCAACAACGGAATAAATAATATATTTATAATAAGGATACAACCCAATTTTTCATTTTTTTTTTTTTTTATTTTTTTTATTTTTTTTATTTTTTTTTATTATTTCTTATTATTTTTTTTTTTTTTTTTTTTTTATTTTAGTTGTTTGTTCTGTTTTTTTTTTTTTTTTTTTTTTTTTTTTTTATTTTTATTTATTATTTTTTTTATTTTATTATTTATTTATTTTTTATTATAATTTGCATTATCTATGGTTATTAGTATTATTATTATTATTATTATTTTATATTATTATTTTAATTTTATTTATTATTTATTATAATTTATATTATTCAAATAATAAAAATTGTATGATTTTCTTTATATTGATTATTATGATTAAATTAATATATATTTAATTGATTAGTATTATTATTTTATATTTTATATTATTATATTATATTATTATTATTATTATTATATTATTTTTTTTATTATTATTATTAATTATTATTGTCATTTATTATGATTATAAATTTATTATTATTATTATTTATATGTTTTTGATGTGTATTTATTTTATTATTATTTATATTTTATTATTATTAGATATTCTTGGTTCTTAACACAATATATTTGATTGTCCGTTTGTATCCGCGCCAGAAGGTGCGAAAAGGGAATCCACAGGTTGTCAGTGACGGGCTCTCATTGAAGGGTTAAAATTTCCTGCAAATTGTTTCATATCACCATAGTACGATATATATGATATCAATATATATATTATATATATAATATATTATATACTATATACTATACTATATCTATATATCATTATTTAATAATAACTATATAATAATAACTACTATATATGATATTAATTTATGATATATCTATTCATTATGATCGTATCGATGTCAAATTTTAAGAATTCCCGGGTAATGGCGGATGTGATAGTGCGGAATGTGAGATTGCTACACATCCCGAATGCGGAAGGCGGAATTAAGAATGCGGATGTAGATTTTTATACGGATGGGTAGTGGATGGGATGCAGACAAATGATATAGTTAATTATATAATTATAGTAATATATAATATATATATCTTATAGTATATATTTAACTAATTATATATATATATAGGATTATAGTATTATATTATATAATATATATATGTATATAGTAAATATACTAATATATTAATATACATTATATCTCTTATAGTATAATACGTAGCACCCTTATATCTAATATATATTATAACCTATACTATATATATATATATATATTAATATATATAGGTATATATACCACATAGCTATTGGTATTATTAGATATTGATTAAACTTGTAATAAACCATAGCGATCTTCCCATAGCTATATGTAAAAACAATATACCTCTGAAATGTATATATACTGTATACGCAGAAAGGAATTATCAGTTCACCCCCCCCCAGATATACAATAAGCTGATAGATTGTAAGCGTTATTAATAAATAAAATTATATATACCTAGGAAAATATAGTTTTAGTACATTGATATATATATCGAGTTTTGGCCTTTCATGAAGGAAAGTTTCCAGGATAGCGGACGAGAGATCCACTCGGCATTTGACATCCCGCTATCCACGTTCCCCACCTCACAGTCTAAATCTCGAATGCTTTGAACAAATAAAGAACATGGTTATGTCTTAATTTGAAGTCAATTAATTTGTAATACTTAAAATTTATGTTTAGCTTTCCTTTTCTATTTAACTTTAAAAATAAAGGATTTTTAATGAATCCTTTCAAGATGACGTTACTCATTATAAATGAGGACAGATGAGCGTAATATGTTCGATACTGCAAACTAACACACATCTGCAACAAACATTGTTAATTTTGAACTGACTTTATAAATTCAAAAATCAGGGTTTTCATTATAGATACGAACTTAAGATAAAATTTAAAAATTGTTTTTTTTTTTTTGTTGATAAAGGAAGGGAAAGAATAAGACACAATAAATCTATATTATTATAGACTATATATAATATCATGCATTATATAGTATATATTTATTATATATAGTATATATTATATATATATATTATATATATTATATATATTATATATTATATATATATATATTACTATATATATATATTATATATATATATATTATATATATATATATATATAATCCTTATATATAATCATATTATTATATAAATACTATATATATCGCATCTATGGACCCAAAATGCCCCCGGAAGCGATGTCGTTGAAGTGATAGAATGCCCGATGCGGATGTTTGAGAGAACGATTTGTTGCCGGATTCGCGGCAATAAGGATCTTTCTCTAATTTAATGCCGATGTTGCGGATGCGAAATTTTGATTGGGAATGTCACGAACCTTTTAATAATATATATATATAAGTAATGTATATATTATAGTATATATTATAATATATATACTATATATATATTATATTATATCATAATATATAATATATAATAGAATATAGAATAGATAGATAGATAATAGATATATTAGATAGATTAGATTAAATAGATAGATAATAAAATACACTCCTTTCCCTGGATTTTGCGTGAGGTGCGTAGCATTCACCGAAAACAGAAAAGTATAGAAGACATTCATTCCTTACTTTATGAATTCTTCTCCACCTAATTACCGCCCCCTCTTAGACTTTAAGTAGAACTTGGCTCCCTAGAAAAATTGCATCTAGGGTTACAGATATTTACGTACCCACAATTGTGAGCTATTCGTCATGTGGGGTTTTCCTTGGGAAAGGCCACAATATACCCTTACCAAACAGACATTACATCCTATTATGACCTTTCTCTGACTCGGCCAATTCATATTTCACTCACTCAGCGTTCCTTTCTATTCATAATTTTCTTCCGGTCTTAGCAGCATCCTATCGAGCACACTACCATTATACATAGATTAACCAAGACTAAATCATCC